>JAQGAI010000252.1:0-23530 GCA_034696905.1 Lepidocyrtus violaceus | reverse complement strand
CCGATCTTTGCATTTATATATTGGAATTATTTTAAACGGGTGTTGCAATCCAAATCAAAAGGTTTTGCTGAAAAAAATATAGCCGTATTATTATCGTTATCTTGCGTTGCCCCTTAACCTTACCTAATCAGTACCTAATTAATGCAGTCTTTGGTGACCTGTTCACGATGGAAGTGTCCAGCCAGTTACTGCTGGACAGTTTCAACTTTCCCATATCAGAGTTTGAGTCCATTCTCCGTTCCTACACGGAGCTCCGGAAGTTTTACAGACAGGATGAGGAAACTCGGCCTCCTTCATGGGGAACAATAGTGGTGGTGGCGAATCTGATTGCATCATTTTCAAACAAGTCGTTAGCCCTTTCCCCCTCCGGAATCTTTTCATATTTGCCAGAGGACTTGGGGGAAAGGAGGGGAACCACTTTTCTCCCCTATTTGTACGACAATATTAACACGGGGGAGAGGAACTCGTTCAGCCTGTGGGAATATTACAGGGTAAACAACACGGATGGAGGGAAGGCTCTGCCAAGGTATGTTGAGATACGCTCCAACCCATTCAACTTTGTTTACTGCGACATTAAACGAAAAAAGGATGGAGGCGGAGGAGCTCTTTCCGTGTTTATGGGAACATTCGACCTCCCAACTTGGCTATGCCTGGGAGGCTCACTGATTGTCGTGGGCTACTTGATCAGATATTCGAGAGGTTTGGAGGGCAGGAAGGTTCCGGGATTGTTAACAGCTCTGGCTGCCCTTCTCGCCGCTGGACTTCCGGTGGAGGCTAGAAGAGGGTTTCTACTCCTGGTATGGATGCTGGCGTCATATGTAATTGTCAACGTGTACTGTGGCGCCATGACCAGCCACTTGATCCGGCCTTCGGAGGATAAGACTTTGTCTACAATGGGGGACCTGGATGGATTGAACTACTCGTTTGTGATGGATAATCCGATACTGCTTCATGTACTAAATCAGACGTTTTTCCCCATTCAAGAGGAAACGATGTCGGAGGACTTCAGGATATTGAGGAGGCTCGTAATCAGAGGGAGTTGGACCAGGAAGGGGGAGCCCTTCATGGAAAAGCTTGCATTTGGAAGGAGGACGGTAACCTTAGGCCCATGGGCGGATAATATTGGTACATTTTCCAAAGTGAAGCAATTCATTCAAGAGAAATATGGGAAATCTGAAGCTGCAAAACGAGGCTGCTGGATTGGGAAGAAGCTTGTCCATAACGGCTTGCTTTTCATGGGATTCCTCCCACCGGATAATGAAAGACCGGCCAAGGTATTCGGACAGTTGATGGAGGCAGGGATATATCAGCGTTGGGAGGAGGAACAATCCGCCATCCTTCATTCCAAAAGAGTGCAGGATCGTTCCAAGGTCATAGTTCCGACACATGTGAAGGGGGAAGACGAGATTCCACAGAGATTGGCGCTGCAGGGGAAAATTGGGATGATTTTCATTGTTTGGGCTGTTTGTCTGCTTATTTGTTGCATTGGCTTTTGCTGCGAAATAGGCTATAATGGGATTATGAAATCGTCAATTTAATGAAGGCATCAATCAAATCATGAGTTATTTCCTATTGAAAAGATATTATCTAACTGTTATATAACTGCTTGTTGGTAAAATATTTTATTCTCTTGTATATTTTGTTTTGTTCAAGCTTTTCAAAGTAGGAATAGGTCTATTTGAGAAAATGTTGAAAATTTTCTGAATGATGTTGGATTACAGATCATGGATGTGGAGTAATTGCTGCATAAATCTTCAAGGGCAATGATTTTATCATGGGCCTAAATTAATACATAATTACAATATTCAGCAGGTAGTGTAAATAGTTAAATTAAATTTCTGGTATCGGTTAAAAGTTTGATGAAAAGAAAGCAGCAGCAGCTTTTGTTATTGCTAAATTATGCCTATCATACTGTTTTGTTTAGAGCATTAATTGCGTAATAGCCGTATTGGCCGCACGCAGACACTTTGTCCCAACAACAATTTGTCCCTATTATCTTCCCTATACTTATTAAAACAATTTGAGCCTATAATTATTCCATTTTAAATTTAAATACAGAATCATTAAAAATATTGATTTTATTATTACGTATTCTATTCAGCGGTAAAGAAACTGAAATCATTTAGTATAGAGCCCACACACGGGGTGAAAGTAAATGTTTTTTCCTTCAGTAAAATGAGCGTTGTTCCTTGCTCTGATAATTCGTCATGGAAGACCCAGCCACTTTAATATTTGACTATTTTGAAGTGAACACAGCCCAATACGAGTCCACCCTTTCCTCTTTCCATCAACTTCGGAATTTTCACGGGAATCGGCTCAACGGATCCCATCTACCACCTATTTGGGGAGGTTTAATAATAGTGGCTGGCTTGATTGCATCATCTGCAAACAAGTCATTGGCCCTTTCCCCCACCGCCTTCATCACGTACAATCCACCCGATCTGTTAGAGCGGAATGCGTCCACAATGCTCCCATATATGAACGACAATGCGGATATCGGCGAAAGAAACGTCTTCAGTTTGTGGGAATTGTACAAGGGGAATGGGAGCAGCAGTCTGCCAAGCTATGTTGCGGTGGAGTCCACAGAAATCAATTTTCTTTATTGCGGGATCCGAAGGAAGAAAGGGAATAGTCTGGGCTCCCTCTCCGTCTTCATTGGGACTTTTGACCACTGGACTTGGCTATGTCTTGGGGTGTCATTCGTCACTGTTGGAATCCTCATCACTTGGGGCTTGAGACAAAGTTACATTATTTATGGTTTGTATTTGTCTCTGTCTGTTTTGCTTTTGAATGGGCTGCCCCCGAAAACTAACCGCAACTTTTTGTTGGTGATTTGGATGTTGGTGTCCTATGTCATTGTAAACTTTTACTGTGGGACGATGACCAGTCATTTGATAAGGCCTTCGGAGGACGACACCCTGTCTTCAGTGGAGGACCTGGACAGATTAAACTATTCCTTGTTGGTGAACAGCCCAATGGTGCTGCATATTCTGAAGCAGACATTTGTCGCTATTCCGAAGAAAGCACTGCTTCCGGAACAGAAAATAATGAAGCGACTTCTGTCAAGGGGAACCTGGGCAGAGAAGGGGAGCCTGTTTAACAAGAGGCTTGCATTTGGCAACAAAGTCGTGTCCATCAACACCTGGCCCAAAACGATTGGGATGTTGGACTCACTAAATAAGCTTATTTTAAAGAAAGGTACCTCATCCAACAGAAAGCGGGCTTGTTGGGTGGGCAAGGAGCTTATCAGCGGTGGAGGGAATTTTTTCGGATTCCTTCCGCCAGACAATGAACTGCTTGCAGGGATCTTCACCCGCCTGGTGGAAGCGGGGATACACCAAAGATGGGAGGCGGAAGGGAGGGCAATCCAACATTCCAGTAGGGTTCAGGAGCGCTCCAAGGTCATTTCCCCGACACATGTGCTGGGGCAAGCTGAGACTGCTCCGGGGTTGGCTTTGAATGGGAAGATCGGGGTGTTTTTCATATTTTGGATGGGATGCATATTCATTTGCTGGATTGGTGTTGGCTGTGAAATAGTTTATGGATGGAAATCTTCTAATCAGACAGAAGTAATTATTATTTCACCAACATTAAAATAAAATGTATTGTTTTTGCTTTTAGTGTAATATCCAATTTTTCAACATGTTTGTGATTCGTGATGTGTAAACATAAATTTGAATGAAGTTGGGACATGAGCTCAAATCAAAACAACAACTGAATTTTACTACCCTGTTTTTCTTTATTTCAAACTTTATTTATCAATTTGTTACAAACAATTAAAGCAACTATGCTACGTGCAAACTGCAGCGGATTATGGCAAAATCAATAATGCGCATCGTTTAACAATTAAAAAATATTGCATTCATATTATTAACAAGTATACTGTCGCAATGCCCCAAAGCTTACGTCCTTTCTCGTCCGTCTCCGCCGGTACAATGCATCCTTCCTCAGTCCATATCCCTAAACCAATCAAAATACAAATGAATTATTAACGTTTTACCAAGAACTTTTAGCTAATCAACCTTTTATATTTTTTACAATTTAAAACTCACCCGAAAGGAGAACATTTGCTGGAGAGGTCCCTGCCGAACAAAATCGAACTGAACTTTCTAATAAAACAAGCAACGAAACGAAACAAAAGAGAAGCTCCGTCCCCCTTCCAGTTTCTATTTAATCACTGCACGGTTACTTTCCTAAGTATGAAATTATGCTCATTTTAAACTAACTAAAAAATAATTGCTTCGTTATCTGTCCGTTCATGTATTGCTTTTATAATGAAGAACTATGTATTTTTCAAAATGATTGTCCGGGGCAAAGTGATACAAACGCCGTTTTACTTCTAGCCGATGCCCTTGCTTTTGAGGAACTGAACTGAAGCCAAGAAGGAAGGAAATTAGATCTTCGGAGTGGGTAGCAATTCTCCAGAAGTGGCCCTGCCCTGACCTAGTTTCAGTATTACTGTGGTGGGGTAGGTCTTCGAATAGATAGATCCAGATTTTACTTTCAATAGAAAAAAAACGCAAAATATTTTCCTGGAATCCATGTATTTCTCAGATGCAATTCTCCATCCTCTCCTTCCAACCCCTGTCATGCTAAATGCAACGCTAACTCATTTCAGCATCCATACAATCATCTCCTCACAACAATGGAATTTAAACCGTCAAACAAAGAACGAAGCCAGTTTTACTTTCATTTGCAAGGTTATTTGAACCTGTCCTGGACCTCCCCAGGTGAAAAAAGAACAATCTATACCTATGCTAAATAAAAGAAGCAGAATGCATTGCAGTTTGGAGCAATAAACAGGTACACCGAAATAAAGTTTCACTTTTTAGGTTTGTATTTCAGTAGACAAAATGAGCATATAATTCGCTTCAACATTGAATGTTTTTATTTGTATTGTGCAACGCAACGGTATTGTGAATGGGATGCGAAATCAAAAGTGAAATCTTTCAATTCTCCTCTCCTCCATGCCTTGTAAACAAGGTAAAGAAGCACTTCTTACGCATTACTTTTTCAGCTTCTTTGTTTTCGGAAGGAAAAAAGGTGAGATCGGTCAAGGACACACAGATCACTTCACGGAATTCTCGTGATCTTTTTTCCCTTCTCATTGTCATTGCCAGTTTGAAAAGTGAAATGAAATATGTGAACGCATGAGACATTCACTTCATTATGCATTTCCTAAAACGTGAACCTATATACTTTAAGTAAATACTTTAAGTAATACTTTATAACAGAAGTGGTTTTGTTTATTGTATTCTATTGTCCTGCAGTACGTGGAATGGAATACGAATGTCTTTTTTTAATGGAATTACATTACTTTGTACATTAAATACATATTACAAACTATCACAGGAATACATTCTCAGACAAATTAAATCATTGTTTTTTCTATAATCTCAAATTAGCTGTTGTCAATATTGCAACAAAAATACTGGCCATGGTTTGGGCCCCTATCCCTGCAAAACTTTTGCCTCTGCTCCCTCCTCCCGACGATTCCAGTCGCTTCCTTATCCAGTACTCATCCCTGATCCTTAAACTTTCACAAATCCCCTCGATAAAAAATGCGTCCACTCCCATATCGAAATAATAGTTGAGCTCCGTCTCCTTCGTGTCATTTACGCACTGCTTAGCACAACCCCTGCTCGAGTTTTCGTAGGAGTGGTAGATAGTATAAATCCCCACTTTCATTCCTAACCCATGAGCATAGTCAACAATTTTTTCGGGTTCCACAAATCCTCCAAGTCTTTTCATTTCCTCGGGGTCGAATATAATGCCGTCGTGCTCAACCTCCGCCTGAGTTCCGGTAAAGAGATGCTCCTTCCATATGCCAAGATATTCGGTTTCATTTGCGAGCTCAGCCATCCCGTCATACGTCAAGTATCTCAGGTTCTGGACGTCTAGCAAGGTCATCAGTCTCAAGTCTGTGGTGACACTTAGGTACTTGATTGTCTTCACATTGAAGCACTGGACGATTAGCGGGCTGCAAGGGATGTCCTCAGTCTTGTTATATTTGCAGGAGGGCGGCTCATTCATGTATCCGTTGTTTCGTAGATCATCCAGAAATACGGTCTCCATCAAGTGGTCCGTGGGATACTGAGGAAGCACTTGATGAAGCTGAGGACCGATGATAGGAGTCAAAGGGGCCAGGGGTCGGAGTGGACCGTTGATAGAGGAGTGACTGAGACTGAAAGTGTTGTGCACTTCGGGATGCTTCAGTTCCGGGATCATGCCCATGACAAACTTGTCATTTGGTTTGAATTTTCTCCTTCTCCAGGTGTCTTTGTGGACTGCATCGATATACTCTTGGAAGGTGGGTATCCTAAACAGCCCGTCAAAGTAATGAGGTCTTACTCCAATGTCCAACTGGTTGACTCGGATCTTACTTAACTGCTCATATGTGAAGTCGGGAATGAGCCAGTCATCCAAAATTGTAACGTTCTTCCCGTCCAAGAACAGAGTTATGTTTTTACGCATGAGCGTCGCAAACTCTGGAACGGAGCCGACATCCGTCCCGGCCTTCAGGGTTATGTCGTGATGACAAACCAATACTTTGTCTTTGGTCATCATTAGATCTGGCTCGACAAAGTCCACGTTTTCTAGCATGGCTTGGTTATAAGCCGGAATCGTGTGCTCAGGGAGGAGAATCTTGTCCCCCCGATGCGCTACAAAAATTGGAGGCTCATCTTGATATATTACTCCCCCTCCATCCCTTAAATATATTTTTGAGACCCCACGGGAGTATAATGCGTGTGGGAAGAGGGCTACCACCACACACAATATTTTGAAAATTGAACTTGAAATCAACTGAGACTGCATTTTGTTATGTAACTTTGCTTCCTGCTTCCGTCAGGGCCAAAATGGCTTTTGGAACTGAAGCACATTTTGCCATTTTCCCCACTTATAAAATTCAACAACATGTTCATATCTCCAAACATGACATTTCCACGTACAAAAAATGGGATCTTTTATATTAATATTGTTGATGTGTGACAAGCATATTACATTATTGACAGATGAAAGGAGTAGAGCAAATCAATCAATGAGTTCATGGAAAGGCAAATGTCAATATTTAAATTCATAGTTAACGCTACTGAAAAATATCCGTGTTAATATACATGAATACATATTTAGTTAAGTTATGATTATGAATCGTGGATATCAGCATCAGCCAGCGAGGTTTTTATCTGTCTCTGCGTCGCTCAGTTTACTTCAATGATCTCATTCATTCCAGAGTCCGGATTACATTGTAACGCTGCGCTGATCTATGTTTACCTCTCTTCGTCTGCGTTTCATTTCAAGATCGTTTTGTAAATTATGAATCCTCTTATATATTTCTCTCGAAGAATTTTTCGTGTACGCAGATATGCGCACTACGATTCGTCTTCACGTGATTCCGTTAGCGATATAGATGCGCGGTAATGTTAAATGAAAAAAATTCCTCTAGAGAAATATATAAGAGGATGCATGCGCAGTAGAGCACTGTGAGAGTAAAGTCATGCGTAATAATGTTTACCAGGATATATTCATGCGCAGTAATGTTCATCAGGCTATATTCATGCACAGTAATGTTCACCAGGATATATTCATGGGCAGTAATGTTCATCAGGCTATATTCATGCACAGTAATGTTCACCAGGATATATTCATGCGCAATAATGTTTACCAGGATATATATTCATGCGCAGCAATGTTTACCAGGATACATTCATGCGCAGTAATGTTTACCAGGATATATATTCATGCGCAGTAATGTTTACCAGGATATATTCATGCGAAGTAATGTTCATCAGGATATATATTCATGCGCAGTAATGTTTACCAGGATATATATTCATGCGCAGTAATGTTCATCAGGTTATATTCATGCGCAGTAATGTTTACCAGAATATATATTCATGCGCAGTAATGTTCATCAGGCTATATTCATGGGTAGTAATGTTCAGCCGGGAATATTTATGCCTAGTAATATTCAGCAGGCTATAATCATGCAAAATAATGTTAAGCATGGAATATGCATGCGTTGTAATCGTAATGTTTAGTAGGGTATATGCATGCGCAGTAAAGTTCAAGTATTGTTTTAAAAACTTTAAATGATTATTTGGGATGGTAATGAAGAAAGTATATATTTTTCAAATTTCAGTAGTTGTTTGGCTTTCTTTACTTTATCCTGCTGTGTAAAAATAAGCAGATGCATAATGTAGTTTTTTTCATCCATAGGACGGGCTGTGTGCTTGTTATGAATGATTGATGAGTATGAATGCGACTGCTCTTTATGATCTTGCTGGAGCAAATCTTTAAATGACCATGTAAAATGAATTTATTCAACTCTTTCATATTTATTCTCACATCGTTAGTTGTGAAAATGCTGAATAAATCATGAGCATGGACGGTTTTATGTTAGCTTTTTAGTCATTTTTATTGATACATATTGCTTGTGTGATGACGCAATTTCGTAAATATTGTTATTTTTAGTTGTCAGATACAATTCAATTAATTCTGGAATCATGCTATGCTTGCACTAGACAGTGGAAAATATGTGTACTATTAGACTATTACTAATAATACTAATAAATAACTTCCATTAAACACGGACATACCAATCGGTGGGTGATCTCAAATGCATAAAATTATGTAAGCAGATTATGATACTCTCGTCCTTTCATAATAATGTCGGATGTGATAAAATGGCATAAACATTCTGCTGCAATGATGATGACTGATTTTAAAAAAAAACTTCGTCAAAAATTTCGCCGGTAGATTGATCGCTATTATTAGCAAATTGTAGTCAGCGAACCTTATAATATGTATTTATGCCATGTCAACAATAAGAAAATCTCCATTGACACGTTTTCTTTTCACGTCAAATATTTTATCAGTGCTTCCGAATTTGAGTGAAATCTCGGTTTTTATCGGGCGACAAGGGCTTCATTGCTTTGTGCCACTTTTTCTTTTAACGCGAGAGGTACAATACCTCATTGTTGCTTTTTTTTTCTTAAATCGTATCTCTAAACCGAAAATGCGCATCACCCCAAGAAGAATATTGAAGTATGGAATTCTGCTCACTGTATTTGGGTGTCTCTACCATCTCGCGTCTCGGAGCAAGTCGGGGCACTACCCAGACCCTAACTTCATTCCAAATCTGGCACTTGTGGGACCGGAACAGCAAGACTGGCAACCTGTTACCGGCTCAGACTTCAAGTTCACCGTCTACTCCGCCTATTCCTTCGTCGATCACGATCCACCTAAAGTTTTGGTCATCGGCATCGCTAAGAAGAGGACTAGAGACAAAGTCTTCTGTAAATTTTACTACCGGGAGGAAGGGGCCACCGACTGGATGGACATCGCGGTCTTGGGAACTGTTGAGACATTGATGTCAGGAAGCGGTGGATTCTACACTGGAGTATTCATCCGGTGTCCAATCCCCAATCCTAACCCAGGCGGCAAAACTCTCAGACCGGCAATGGTCTCCGTCGTTGTCAACGATGAAATGAAGGTCTCTAATATTATCCGTATTCAATACGGAAATGAGTCACAGGATGCCCCATACAAATACAATTTTTCGGTGTGTGTAAAGCCTACATTCAACTTTAACACAACTCTCCCCCTCCTTGAATGGATCGAGTTTTACAAGTTAATGGGAGTGGAGCAGTTTACCCTGTACAACATAAGCATTGGCCCCGAAGCAAGCTGCGTCCTAAACCACTTGGCGAAGGGCTACGACAACTCCATCAAACTGAATGTCTTTCCATGGCACAGTCATCAAGTTCGAAACCAGAATGAACTGCCCTTTTCTGCAACGGATAACATTCAAGAATATGAAATTGCTGCAGCGCAGAACGACTGCGTCTACAGAAACCGTGGTCATCGCTCAAAGTACCTGGTCTTTGTTGACTTCGACAAGTTCTTGATGCCGAGGGAGGACAAGGCAAAAAACTACCAGGAAATGATTGACATCCTTGATTCCCAGAACCGGAAGATGAATATTGGCGAATATCAGTTCAAAAATACTTTCTACTGCCTTTCCCCTGCTGTTAATAAGCGATTACTGAAACGGTGCTCCACTTTTCTGGAGAGCTCTTTGAAACATCGCATTTGCCTGGAATCCCTTCTGATGAAATCAGACCGAAGGAAGTTCTATCATCCTTTTAAGGTAGGGACCAAGTATATTATCAAGCCCAAAGGAGTCCAGCAAACATCCAGTCATTTCGTCAACCGTTTTGAAGAGGGCTACTCATCCCTGCATGTTCCGAAAGAAATTGCTGCTTCCCGACACTACCGTTATTTTGAGGGGGGGTGCGGATCCGAGAAAGATGGGATACGGGAGGAGTTTGGACTAACGCTGGTGGAAAATCTCTCAAACAGGGTGGAGTCCCTTAGGAAAGTGTGTAATTTTACTTTGTCTCGTAATGATTAGATACTGTACTGTATCATGCCAAGTTTTTTCATACTTATGATATGATCAATCAGTTTTAAAATGTAGTAATAAATTAGCATTTGTAAATTAATTAACTTGACTGTGTTCTTTAAAAATATTACTAGATCGATCTACTAAAACTGCCACCAATTCTGTACAATTTTGTATTAAAATATTATTTAATACGCAAAGCTTTTGGCCACTTCGTTGAAATGTTTTTTATTTAAATATTTATGCATATCGATGTTATCAACGTTAATATAAGAGTCCATGTGACATATGTAGACCTGATGCAACCTTGTATGGTCAAAGGTTACAGGGACAATTAAACATGCAAAGAGGAAGGTAAACAGACACGAATAAATAATATTTAGGTAGGTATCTAGGTTTATGTTTACATCACACATCACATCGATAATGGAAAATGGAGAGCCAAGGTTTTTCCTCCTGGAAAAATTATTATCAGAGGCGGTGATGGGAATTGAAAAGGTGGGCTATTTGACAGGCTACAACAATACATAACAGATGTATGCACCTACCTTCGTAACAAAAGAGCATGCACCCACTTACTTATGTATGGACAAGCTTATAAAAGGATAGTTATAATTTTGATTGATTTATTGAGTCCATCATGTTCATCAAAAATTTAAAGTTATTTATCTAATGACAGCGGGATCGCAAACAACAATACTCTGGTTTGAATCAATCAACGAGATAGATATGATTAACGAGGATAATTAATGGTGACATTTTCCACGCTCTTTTGTTGACCGAAAATTGAAATTAAGCCAGGTAGTCAATTTTAATAATTTTAATTGTTCCATTGCAGATAAGGTGCCAAAAACACGAGTCAGTCAATGACAATGAAATAAAGACTTATCAAAAACCTTGTTATAATATGCAACAAGCTCGACTTGATGGATCGAACGTATGTGAACTTTTGGGACTATGGGGCATCATGAGACAAGCATCTTTTTCCATAAAAATAATATAACATTCACAAAGAGCTCATATGTATGTAATGTAGATGTATTTTGCATAACTTTTTTATTTTTCTCTTGTACTCACTCTCCTCCTCCATTTCTCATTTTCTTCTAAAAAGATTAAGATCATTTTTATCATTTTTTTTAAAATCTTCTACAATTTTTTGATAAATCTTTTACGAATCCACAATGTTCATATCATTAAACGTTATTATCCTACATAGTATGTATCATTCTAAAAATATCTACAATTTACAATGACGTGTTTTAAAGTGATCACTTGGTATTTCAATAGATAAGTACTTTAATATGAAAACGTTCATAATAACTAAATAAACTAACTATGTAACATTTAGCACTAATTTGTTTTTAACAAATGACAATTAATTTTTAGACTATTTTCGTTTAGATTTAGGATGAGATGTTGACACTTTCTCTCTAACTATATTTCACAAAAACGCAATCAATCATCTGCATTTTATCCACATCATCATTTTTTAAAGATTCTTATAGTTAAATTAATTATATAACATTTTACATAGCTCTTTTAAAGTTTCATGATGTAATACAGTAATAATATGGGAAATATATAAGTATAGTTTTTGTCATTGTGATAAATCTGGACCACTAAAAAACTTTACAATGAGAAGTGTACAATTTGTCTTCAATAAATTATGTTAAAATTGTCCCCAGCTCCCCCATCATTTGTGCGAAGCATAATAAAAGTTGAAACTAAAGTGCTAAAAAGTAATTTTAAAATGTTACGGTTATATTTTTCCTTCTCATCAGATCAGACCAGAGTCAGCAAGATTCAATCAAGACTTTTCAATGCATTTTTTCTTCCGAGGATTCACATCATCCATTGCTTGGTGTAAATTTTATCATTATGTTGGTAATTATAATTATCTAATCGAAAATTCATATTTTGAATTCATGATCATTTATAACAGTTTAATAATACACTTTATTACGTATAATAAGTAGATCATCAGTTTTTTCTGTCTTAAGTTTAAAAGTACCACACGAGTGCTTTCTTTGGGAGAGAGACTGCAGGGGTTCCGCATCATCATCAGCATCCGAATCCGGAGGAACATTTCACGTTTAGTCAGCTTCCGGTTCCATCAACAGCTCCCCGGAAAGAAGGTAGTTGTCCTTTAAATCTCAGCTGGACTGAAGATAGTGCGTTTCAAAATCCAAACCTGGATTTGAAAGAACATCAAAAAAAAAATTAGTTTTGTTTGATTAGCTAACTTTGTTAAATTGTCAAATTATAAGTAAACAAAAATAATTTCGTTCAATTCGTACCCTTACCGGCTGCCGCCGTCATGTTGGAATAGTGCGCAGCAGCGGCTGCACTGTAATCCGCTGCCAAGTGTAAATCCGACCAGCCATCATAACGTCCCCCAGCGGTGGCTGCCGCGGCCCAATGATGAGCGGCAGCGTCTGCAGTCACCCCCTTCACGGAACACTGTCCGGGTGTGGGTATCCCCGAGAACCGAGCGGCGGCTGCGGCCGACGTGCTAGGAAATAAGAAGCTACCGTATTGCGCTGCTGCATTAAATCTACAATACAAGTAGAAACAAAAAATAAAAAACGTAGACGAAAAACGCAAAAAATAAAAATTTCCAAGCAGAAAAATTGCTCTTTCAAAACATAAATTAAAAAACGTAATTTCTCTAAGAAAAACGGAAATAAAAAATGTGCTGCATTTCCGACTAGAGAAAGTGCTCATGTGTAAGAGATGTGGCGATAGTTTTACATAGCTGTGTGGTGTAACTAAAAGAGAAGGAAAGTTCTATATATTTTTTCAACTGTATATGTCCCAATTTACCTGGAGGTGGATGCCATCGAAGGATAGGCAATGTCTGAGGGTCGGTGATAACTTTGGTGGTGGTGATGATGGGTGCTCAATGGATAATGCCATGGATCTGCTTGCGGGTGGTGGTGAGCGAATCCAGAGATGGATGCGCTGTAGTCCATCGCTGTCCCGTAGAAATCGGCGGTGCCGTATGGGGCCAGAGCGGCTGCTGCGGAGGCTTTACTCGGTTGGTAATTAGAGTTCCAGAAGGATGCAGGGAAGTTTCGGGTTGACATTGGGAGCGCTGCAGAGTCATAGCATAAATCAAGAGCTGATTCAATTAATCATTTTGTTTCTTATTGTAATTAGGAGAGGGGGAGGGATGTTTGCATAAAAATTAGCATAAGCTATCTTACATTTTGATGACTTTTCACCAGAATAGGCTGCGCTCAGAGCCCGATTGAAATGGTCCTCCACGACACGGGCCGTATTCCCATCGTAGTTAACGTAAAGAATGCAATTCGCTGATAAGTACTGAGCCCTGTTAGTGGAGCCTTCAGTTTCCTCCCCATTGCCACCACTGTTGCCTCCACCACCAGTAGCTTCCGAACTTGCTGCCCTTCCCCCAGGAGACTCATCATCACTTTGATCCCCTCCTCCTCCACTCGTCACAGTAGCCGACGGTATTGTCGAGGACTGACCAGTTTGATGGTGACTAGAAGATCCGCTGGATGAGGAAGAGGACGAGCTGGGGCCATGCTGACTGAGATCTCTGGAAGATGTTGCCGTCGCCGACGGTGGGGGAAGAGCACTGGAGCTATTGCTCAGGTTAAGTGTTGCCGAATGTCCCAATGGATAGAGGGAAGACGCTGAGGCTGCCGAGGAGTTCCTGTGATGGTGATGATGATGGAGCTGGTGATGGTGTTGGCTGGTGGCGGACGAAGACGTGGAGGATGACGAATGATGGGGATGGTGATGATGAGAAGAAGAAGAATGATGTGGATGGTGAGAGCCGTGACTATGTGAGGAGGATGAAGAATGATGATGATGCGAGCCCTGCTGCTGTTGTTGTTGGGATGTTGCACTAGTGATTGTTGCGGGTGCGGATCCACCCCCACCTCCAGAGGCACAGGATGGCGTCAGCGGCCTCCTCTGACCGGAAATACTACTTGCACCATTGTTACTGAGACTAGATAAGGATGAGGCTGAGGGGGAATGAAGATGTGGGGGAAGAAGGGACAACGTCCCTAGCAGCCCACTTGCCCCACCTGCCGTCGACCCCGGACTGCTATATGCTGAGGAGGCATTCGAGTGTGATGAATCGGGTGGGGAAGGTGCGTGGGGGAACTTGAAGGATTTCTGCAGAAGATCAAGAACAAGATCACAGACTCAGATTAGAGCGAAATAAAAAAAGATTTCATAAGTTAAAAAACAAGAGCCTTCAATTGTAAGGTAAATTGATTTGACATGCTCTTCACGATCCCTCAACAGGAGCCAACTACCAACCGTGCTCCTAATGGCTTCACAGAGGTGGTCCCCATCCCTTTCCCTTCCCAAATAATTATTACTTATTATTACAGTGTGTAGTAGTAGTAGTGCACTGGTAGCCAGTCGCTCCCAAAAGGAGACTCCCAACTTGGTTTTTTATCTATCTTTTTCTTTCTTCACCAATCCATTTTACTTTTATCCTCTCAAACAAATGAAATATTGAATGAGATAATTGTTATTGTTGGCTTTATTGTTTATTTGCTTGTTAGCTATGCATAAAACATTAAAAAGCGAAGCGAAAGAAAAAAAGATGAAGAAAAAACTTGACTTATTTTGTCTCTCTTCTTCTTCTTATAAGTATCCATATTCATATTACATTTTATATATCTAACCCCGTCTGTGGTCAGTTTGTTTGCATTAGCGGGGAGCTCTCTTAACCAACCGGTTTGTTTTTAAGGTATACACATAAAATTGGTAAAAACATTGGAAAGCAATCAAGGGAAAAAAATAATTGTTAATTAGGTTTATGCACATGTAAAAATTTATTGCTGTCATTTTATTGATGTGAATGTGAGCCCAAACACTCTTTTGCCATTTTTACTTTAATTGTTTCTCTGTCTTTATGCGTTTACTTAAGTTTCTATTGCGGAATCCTGCATTTTGTCTCAACTTGCCCCAGACTGCCCAAACATTGTTGACAGATGATGAATGCAGCGCAGCGTTTTTTATTTTATGTGAGCCCACTCCACTTTTAATCATTTAATGCTCATATTTTTATTACTTTTCTGCATTTGTTCTGTTATGACTTTACAAAAATGGGTCGAGTTATAAAATTTCTCATGTGATTATTAAAAGTTACCTTGAGATTATCGGCGGCGGTCCTGTCGCAGGACGAGCTGTAAGACATAGCATATGGCTGATACATAACTGTGCAGCTCATCGTGTGCTCTACCTTCGTTCAACCATCAAGAAAAGGAAAATACTTTGGAGGACAAGTCCGTTTGTTAAGGGAAAATGCTTGCTCCTCCCACTCCTCCTTTGGGAAAAAATATTATTACGTTTGCCCTTGGTCCTTCTCTTGTCCTATGACTTTTTCCACTTCACTTTTTTCTATAAAAAGTTTCTTATTGTTGATTGCAGTTAAAATTTCGCATTTGTACTTTCTTCCTTTTATATTTTCATTAGCTTTTCAACTCTAATGAATTCGTTGGAAAGAATGCACTTGACACACAAAAGATTGTCTTCACGATCTTCCCTTTCAGGAATTTCTTTAAGCTAGTTTCTTCAAGTCATCCATGTAGCATGTGGCAGGATTTCAAGTAAAACTCATTTCCTCGTGTTGAAAAATGTTTCCGTGTTCTCCTTGATAATGACTATTTTTCTCGGAACTTGATTGCCAATTGTCAATCAAGCACAGTGTACGATGAAAACAGGAACTTTCTTTGTAGATTATTCTGCTACTTTTCACTCCTACCTACGCTAAATTTTATATTTTCCTTCAATTTTTGGGTTTCCGGCTTTGAAATGTCTTTACAAAATGTTTCAATATTTTTAGTATGGAAAAACGTGTTTAATGATTGGTTGTCCAGTCTAATATGCTGAATGAGCCAAAGATTCCATCAAGATTTATACAAAATCAGCAGAGTACTTTCAGCTTCCCTTTCACCTGACTTGGTTTTCTGTTACTTTATTTTAGGTATGTTACTTTGATCCAGGTGAAAGTATTTAATTTTCCCCTCCCCAAAAATTCTTCATTTACTTCAAATATCTCTCCACAATTATCCCTTTGAACATTTCACTCACGTCATCAACTGAACAAAAAAGCTCGTTTAGTTGTTTTTTTTCGTCCATTGATTCTCAACTCAAAAACATTCTTTTTAACTAACTTTCAACTCGGAGACAGAGGTTTGTTTTCTATGAAATCCCTCCCACGGAAAAAATATTTTCTATTTTTTTCGCAATTCCTCTCTTCAAATATTCCTTTGTTTTAGAGAGATAAATCCTTTTGAACCTTTCCACAAAAAAAGTAGGAAAAATAATCCGAGTAAATTTCACCTCAACCACCAATCCAACTTGCCCTTCCAGATTTCCAGAGAAAGCAATGCTGATGTTTGAACGAACGAAAAACTCACTCCAGTTCCAGTCCAGTCAGAATGCAATTCTTTTATGAACAAAGAAGGACTCAAAAAAGGGATTCCTCACATTCCCTTTGGTTACTCAACAAAACTAGTCCACTCCACATTATCATCCTCCTCATCCACATTCTCGACTGATCCAACAACTACGCAACAATAAAAAAAAGTACAGAGAATCTCCCTTGTCGTTGTTTTTTTGTGTATGAAATGCACTCTCTGCACAATGCTACTCTACACGGATCACTCTCAGGAACGAATTCTTCCTCCCCTTCTGCTTTCACCCGAAACACTCAATTCACTGTAAAGCCATACAAAACAATACAGTCAAACGTGAAGGATCAGTACCATCACCATCATATTCTTATAGTTTTTGTGGTGGTGGTTTTCTCTAGCACGACTGTTGTGTTGAGAGTGATGGACTAGTTTTCTCTCCTTTCACGTTCCGATTGAAAATACACTTGGATTTCTCCTGTAATGTTGTAATATTATCCGTATTATGTGTTTTTTTCTCTCTCCCTGCTATTTGGAGGCAGTCCTTGAGTCTACGCGGATTTGCTTTTACTCCACCCGCTCTGTCAGGAGGCAATATTCTTCTGTGACGTCCCACACGTTTTGTACTTATGTGTACTTTTATTATCGGATGTGGGGTCGGCAAACATACAAGGGAAAAATATTATCCAACATGGTCTTACGTGCAAAGTAAGTAAGTACCCTTTTTTATTTCCCTGTAAGCAAATATGTGGTGGAAGTACTTTTACTGACAGAGTCTCCCAATTCCGCACTCAACTCAAAACCCAACTCTCTCAATAATATGTACTTTTCATGGAGAGGAGTTCTCCAGCAGTTCACTCCATTTATATTTCACTTATCCAGTTCCACACTGAAATTTTTTTCGCTAACTGCTTGGCATCACGATCATGACACGATGCAATCCATAAAGTCACATGAAACATGCCCAATCCAATATTACTTTTATTGCTGTGATTTTCATTGGCCAGTTCGGCCAACTTCCGGTTTCCTGTTGGGAGGCGGTCGCGGTGTTGTGTAGTAAAAAAATTGCTTAATCAAATCCCTATTATAGAAGTAAAGTGGATTGTTTGTCATGAACTGAGAAAATTGCTGGTTTTACTGGGCTTGAGTAAAAGTTCCCCTTGTCATTTCACTTATTGTTGGCACTGCCACCGGTCAATTATCAATTAGTCCAAAACAACAACAACCTTGCCTTTTATATTAAATTCCTTTCTCCCTAATTATCAATTATATTTAATTACCCAGGAATGGGCTGGTCATAATAAATGAATGAGTAATAATAACTTTTTTTAGCTGATATGATGGACCAAGACCAACTCTTTTTCTTGCTTGTTGACAGACTGCTCAGACAAGACTGACAAAAGATGAGTAAGAAAAGGAGAGAGGCTCTCGTGGTGGCTCATGGCATGGTTCAGGACTCGACTCAGGAGGAGCTCCTTCTCTCTCTATATCTGGTTCTCTCTCCCATCATTCCATTCCAAAAACCTTAAAAGAAAAACAGAAGGCAGCCAAGTGTCTTCTCCCAATCCAATCCTTCCCCTTTTTACTCCTGACTTTTTAAAGTGGAGCTGCTGGTGCAAGTACATAGTATTCTTCCAATCACGTTGGACTTAACTTATGCTCTTGGCTTTCCTAGACACAGATGCAAACCTATTCATATCTTTTACGCTTTGAAACAATAAAGTTGCGACTCTAGATCTGAAATAATAAGGTACGTTACATGCTCCCAAACCAAACCGTTCGTTTCACTCTTCACTTTTATTCATAGTTTTCCGAGTAAGTGAGCCGTTTAGCTTAACACAAGTCATTACAAGCTCTCCACTTCAGTCTAGTTAGTTTTCTCTACTTGTTAACATATGATTATCCTCACATAAGTTCGCTCCTTGCTCTAAAAAGCGCTGATGAAAATGAACCAACTTAAGTTAATATGGTTTAATACAGGGATTTTTCGTTTTTTTCCGAAACCCGTCTCATTTTCTCCTTCCTTTTTCCTAGCTCATTTCCTCCTCACAATCACGATCATCCTCAGAACGAACTCAGCAGCAGGCTTAAAGCTTCCACCAGATTTACTCTCTAATGTAATCTGGTAATTATATAAGGATTTTAGGGAAATCAAGTTGGTGAAGGTGCTTAAGATCAACACATGCGTTTCGCTCCTTTGCTCACTTCTTCTCCAAGTTACTATTTACTAATCCACTAATCCAATCCTTTTCCCATTCTTCCGAAACATGTGGCCAGTCTTTTTCTTTTCTTCTAAAACTTGTTACGTTTCTTTCATTTCATACAATAATAAGTTAAGTAATCCCAGCATGAAGCATCACATTATCAAGCTTTATAAGCCACGTCAGGAGAATGAGAATGAAAGAATTGTAAGAAGAGCTAGTTTACTTTTTCGAGCAATTAACTATTTGCATTTAGTATTTATGCAAGAGAAAACAAAAAAGCAAGCTCATAAATAGCCAACACCAAACGGCCACAGCCACAACTCTCATTCCATTTTTGTGTGTGTCAGGGAAGATTTAATTGGTGCGATGGGTTTCATAGATTGAGAAAAGATTTTTTATGGGATTTCGATGCGTCTTATGAAAGCTCTTATTTCGGCGTTTTCCCTAATCCCAATAATCCGGTCTGTCGGTCCGTTGCTTTTTTAATGATATGTGTACTTTACTCCTACTTGTTCCAAAGCCCAACAAGCAGATTTTTTTTTTGCTGTATGAATTTTTCGCATGTTGTTAACTTACCTAATCATAATGATAATGGCTAGTAATAATGCTTAACACACAAAAACGTTGAGAGTTTAAGTTGTAGAGGCTCTCATATCATCATATCATGTATGATTTGAAAATGATATAGCTCCTCTACTCCATCCCACTCCACTCCATCCCACTCCACTGTGGCTTGGCTAGATAGATGATGGCGATGGGGATGGTTGTTGTTGATGTCATGTCTTTTGGCTTCTTAATTACTCTTGCTCACACATTCATAAAGTAGCCGAGAGGAGTCGAGTCGTCCTCTCTCCTCTTCTCTCACATTTCATTTGAAACGTAAGCATGTTCACTATCAAGTAATAACAATAATCATCTCATGATATGATCATGATAAGACTCTGACTCCTCCGATGCTCGGCTCCTTTCTTACCAGGACAGGGGAATGTGCATGGCAATGCAACTTCTCCTCATCGTGTTCATTCTTAAAGCGATTTTTTATTATCTCATGTCTCATCTTCTTCTTTAACTCTAGTTTCTTTCGATCGTCATCATTATCATCATCATAAACATTATTTTATTTTGCGAGGCTCATGCAAACTAAGCTTTCCTCTAAATTAGTGTGACAGGCAGCTCATTTTCTTTTCTTATTGCTTTGTTCCACCACACTAAATTTATATACCTAAGGCCCACACTTATATTATGTGAAGAGTTCTCTTTCCATCTAATGCATTGACTGTGGAAAGGGAAAAATAACAAATCAGCAAATGCCCAAGAAAAAAATAATTATTCTCATTAATTAAATTCGCATTAATAAAATATTGCTGGGGTGCTGGGGATTCTTACAGGAGGAGGGAGCTTCAACAGCAGAAAAAAAGATGATTATCTCGGTTGGTGCTGCTGATTCTTGCTGACTTTGATGATGTTGATAATGATGATAGGGAAGACGTTAGGCTAAGCTCATTTCATTTTTCTTATTTCCCCTGTCCAACTCGAAGACGAAATGAATTAAACTTCTAAAAGTCAAGACTCTTTTCTTGGCATAATTTACTTGTTCGCAGTGGCTCAACTACTAAGTCTTTCTTCTGATGGGTTATCAGAGTAGAGGAGAGCTTATCAGGAATTTCCATCAGAAAAATTTTCACTCATGTTTAATGTTATGTATGAGCTCTAGAAAGGTGCTAGTCAGCAAAGTCTCAACTATAAATGCGCACGTTTACTCGTTTCCCAATATTAAAAAATACATTTTATTAAAAAAATCCGCTGGGGAGAGAGAGGGAGGAGGAAAGGAATTAAAGAATTAAAACTTATTGTTCCTCTGCATGCGGATCTCGAATAAAAATAAATTTTCTTGGGTTGAGCTAGCCATGATGAACTTTACTAGAAGGAATCACGGTGCTTACTCGCTCTGTTCTGTTCCCTATTTTTATTTTATCAATCAAATTTATCTCAGAACATTTTTAATTACTATTATTTCTAATTATCATTAGTGCAATAATTTACATTAAAGTTCAGCCAAGGTATCATTATTATTATTGGTATGTTACTTGTTTTAAATAGTTAAGCTCAAGTCATGTATTTAAAATAAATTGTTCGAGGAGATAAAAGAGGATAAATATTTTCTGCTTTGTTTTTTCCTCTCTTATCATCATCATCAGCTTTGGAATAATCGTATGCGAAAATTTATTGCTAATTTCATACAATCTCATTCATTCATTTTCACTCATCAGTCGCCCACAGGTTAATTTATACTTGTTTGGTTCTCGATCGCTCATTCATTCAGTCAGCCAGTCAGTCAATTTTTGCAAACAATCAAATCAAACTCGAAAAATCAACAACAATCAGCAAACAAATCAATATTGTTGTACACACTTCACCTAAAAATAATATGCATTGTTGTGTTGGTACTTACTGCTCAAGTTTCAAGTTTTTTCTTACTTCAGCTTCTTCACTTGAGCGAATCAAAGAGGATAATATAAATTACAAACAATTAGGGAGATAGAAAAAAAATCTGATAAAGATAGATACTGTTACTGATGTATTGTATCATGCGCAATGAAATTAAATTGATCAATTAATTTGACTAGGGCCAAAGGAGAATAAAAAAATCATCAGCAATTTACCAATTTGTAGCTCTTCTTTATAAGAAAAAAAAATTAAATTGATTAGAAGAAGATGACTAAACTGGTTGGTAGAAACGTTATTGTGTGGAGCTATTTATATTTTCGCAAACTTTTACTCACATACCCACACGCATCATCATCCTCCCCTTCCAACAATAGATTAAAAAAAGTTGCAAATTGTTAAGTTAATTTAGATAAATTAAGTACATTCACAACAGGCCTAAACGGACATAAATATTTGCATTGGGGAAATTGAGAAAAAGCATTTAAAAAGGATTTTTACAAGAGGTTTCCTTCTCTCGAGAGAAAAAAAATCCTACTAAGTATTTAGCTCTCTGTTTCTATTTTTTCCTCCTCCTTTCGTCTTTGTTGTTTATTCTTCTCTTGTCAAAAATATGCACTCATTCATGACCTGAACATAAAAAAAGTTACGCAGAAAAAAGGGGAAATCGTGAGGCTGATGTGATCCAACGATAATGAAATGCAAATACATATAAAGACTTCAATAATTCAATTAGAACATTTGTATTTTACCTATTTTTATTGTTTGGATTTTTCTACCTACAGCGGAGCCAAAGTAATAAGTACACAGGTAGCCGATGCGATATGATAAGCAGTGGACTTGACTTGGACTACTGGCTTGGCTACTAATAAAGAACTAAACTTACATTATTACTTGAGAGCGGAGAAACAACTCGATTTCATTCCCTACTTGCTTGCTACTCACAGTTCACTTCCTCTTAACATGACATGGCTTTTTGTCTTATTACCTACCACACGATCGAAAGGAGAGCCATAAGCCGACGGAACAAATGCCAGGCCATGCGATATCGTTTGTGTTTGTACAAACCAACTCATATTCCTTTTTGTTTGTTACATTTTTATCTTCCCTTTTTCTGCTGTGGTCAGTACTCAGTCACTTATTTTTATTGTGCGTTTTTTATGGAGCTGGCGGGGCAATAATTTATCCGCGTGAAAGATAAGTCATCGATTGCAATCAGGAGGATAATATGAGGCATATTTTATTTACAATTTTACCATCATCATTATCGTCAATCCATATCCCAACCAAGTCATATTTCCATTGCATTGCCACCACCACCACCACCAACGTGACGATACCACCTGAGCTCTCGAAGGAAGGCTTCAAACACATTTCCATCATTATCATCATCATATTAAATTATTTATTATTTTCTCTCCATTTTTTCCTCCCTTTTTCTTCGCCTCCTGCCATATATAATACTAGTAAATAGCATTTTCCCTTAGACAATTGCATTGTTTCTCTTTCTTTTTCAGTTCATTAATGGCTTGTGTGAGCTCTTGACTCTTTTGTCTTGACATAATATATTTTATTTGGTGCATTTACCACATATCATCTTATTTTTACTCCGAAGCCAAATGAATGGGAACATGAGCAGCACCCGAAGTACGGACTTGACTTCTCACATCGTATAAGCATATAGCAGGTAAGTTCACTTCATATTACTTATATCAAAGGAGAAAACGCCGACAGCCGACCACTTTACTTTATGGGAGCAGGAGGTAGCCGGCCTTGTACTTGTGTGTGTGGAGGAGAGTGAGTTGGAGTGAGCTGATAATATAATGATGGCTGATGATAACCAACTTGAGATAAATAAATATGCCTAACGCATTACAACAGCCGAACAAGTTACAAGATTTATATGCTTGCGTAATAATAATAGTAAAAAAGGAAAATATATTATGTAATGCAATGTTTTCGTAACTCTTTAAGATGCGGGATGTGATCCGATTATGATGGGGGTAATAAAGTCCAGTTCCAGTTACTAATCTGAAGTTTAGCAAAAATAAAATAAAAAAATAATAATAATA
>JAQGAI010000251.1:0-23543 GCA_034696905.1 Lepidocyrtus violaceus | reverse complement strand
CATACAAAAAAGAAACAAGTTCCTCAACCACTCCACTTCCGTTAGTAAATAACCGCAACTTCAACAACAGCAACACATATTTCAGAACTCACTTATTTTACCCAATTTACGTCTTGAAGGAAAAAAATTTACCACATGCATACACTATTTATCAAGGGAGCCGAGAGTCCTATAAAACTGAAGGGGATATTATTTCAATCCTTTCCTTTAAGATTGGCGTTTGCTACACGTATTTTAGCCCCCAATAATGCAAAATCCCTGTAATGTTCAGTCATTCAGTTTTAACCTTGTACCCCCAGAAGAGTCTAGTCTAGAAAAGAAAATCATACGAGGAGGATGATGATGATCATATCATCATCATCATCGTCGTCATCATCCTAACTAATCATTTCAGTCTATAACTATGCATACCTATATCTATCTACGTGTAAGTAAGTTATAGCATACTGACTCAGTGACTGACTAACTTACAATTTGTGAATGATGATGATGATGGTGAAACGATGATGATCGTGATCGTCGTAATCTAATGATGGTTTACCAATGGGAATGAATAGTTGTTGATTATTATTTCACTGCAAAATAAAATCTCTCTCTCTCATCATGAATATTATTCCCCTTTGAAGAAAAAAAACTCTCGCGTCTTCCTCTTTCTACTCTCTACAGTAACTTGAAGGACTATCCATATCCCCGCACCTTGCCTGTTCACTGTTCACTTCCTTTATAAATTTTCTTACATTTTACTCTCTCTCTCTCTCTCTCCTTGTTTTTCAAACAACTTTTTTTTGTTATAAAAAATATTTTATGCATAAATATATATATATGCATAGTTAACTTTTCCTGTTGATAGTTAATTTTAATTGTGATTGGATATTGCGCAAGTATATATCTATCTTGAATTTTATTGTGGGACTCCAAATCCTCGATGAAAAGTTGGAAGCGATTGAGGAAAAGAGTTGGGAAGCTTAAAGTGTTTAAGTAAGTCGAGGAGGAATACAAAAAGTGTTACATTATATTTGTGGGAACTTAGAACTCAAGCAAGAATAGTTGTTTGTTTGAAGCTTTTCAAGGGGAATTTAAATGTTTTAGTGGGTAGTTTTAGCTTTAATAGTGATTTTGTTGTGTCCATTGTTGTCGTTCTTCTGTGCCGTTTTATATTATGTTAAGAACTTTCTTCTCCTTCTCTTTCCATTCCTGTACTCTTGGGTCAGTTTTGTACTAGTTTGTAAAAGGCACCAAAATATATTCTTGCACTGCACAGCTTTGTCCAGGGAAAAGAAAGTGATACGCTGACGGAATTTAATTTGTAATGGTTGGCTTAATAATAGTCCAGTGACGGCTTGACTTGTGTGGCTTACTGCAACCGTGAGCTAAAAAAACTATTCAACCCAAACTGACTTAAATGATTTTCAAAATAGTCAGAGCATGAGGGGATTGCTAAGGTCAGTTTTACGAGGTTTATAATGTGACATGTGATAAAACAAAATTAAATTGGACATAGAAGAGGTCACTAAAAAAAGTTAGAAGTTACCTAGTTGCTTGTTTGTCCCTTCTTAAAATGCACAATAGTTAATGGTAAAGATTTATCCTGTGAGCTATTTGTATTTTACATTTTGCAGTCTCCATGTATCTAGTTGTTTATCGGATTCACTACATTTTTTCAAGGTCTTGTCCTTCCACATTTTTTTTCTTCTTCTGGGCTTCTGGTTAAAATGTTGCTCATCATTTTAAAAACTGGATTTAAGAAGCTGCTTAATTAATTACCATTTAAGAGTTAGTAAAGCATGGCCTAAACATGCTTTTATCACAATCCGTCTTATGAAATTAGAATGTGCTTTTTTTGGCTATGCCGGATAAATGTCGCCGTGGATGTAATTAAAATTCATCACTCAAACATGGCCATCACATCTTATCATCAGAAATGGACAAAGTAAAACTGCAGGTTTTTTAAGAGGTGCACTTTCTCAATGTACGATAGGCAATGTTGAATATTATACAGTTTAAGTACATTTGGACAGGACAGTTTTACACGAAAATGACACAACTTTTAATTCTGGTACGTACGTATTCATTTGCTATGCATATATAGGAAATAATTGGGATTTCTGTGATCCCGACATTGTAACCCCATTATCAGATTCTGCTCCTTCGCTTAAAATTCATGGCCATATTTAATCTTTTTTTTGCAATATTGCAACATTCCCGTTTTACAATTGTGAAATCCATTTTCCTTGCACTGGATGAAAATATTTGATGATTTTAATGCGAAAAGGTAATATATAGTAAACAGGAAGATAAATGACATGGACAGTTTAAAAAAACTTCTTTTTTCATCAGTTTTAGTAGTACATTATTATGGCAAGAAAATCATTGATTTAAGCTTCCATTTTTCATGTCCTCGCCATGATACAAACCATGACTCTGGCCGCCTGGCTAATCATAATCAATCACAAAGAACCTAAAACTTTTATTTTGCTGAATTTTGTACGCTGTTTAACTTTCTCAACTAATGATGAGAATCCAAAATTGAAAGCTTAATAGTGTACGTAACATTGCCCTTATTGTCAGTAAGTGGTCATATTGTAACAATATAACGTAACAACTCCACATATTATTGTTTGAAATGGCATGATTTGCCTAAAAACTGCGTTTCGTTGCATAACAACGTTGTTCTCTCTTCCAGTGAGTGACAGAACGGAACGTGAGTCCCATGTGAGAGATGTGCATAGATCTGCGATGAATTGTGGTGACCAATGAACATGATCACGACCAAGTCAGCAAAATTTTGTAACCAGGTCCAAACCGACGAAATCCCCTAAAGCAAAAATTGCAACCTTCGGCACAAAAAAGTAAAGCACGAGTATAGCTTCAAAAAATACTTCAAACGCATAGCTTGTACTTATTATGTAATACGTCGGAGTGGCTTTATAACTGTCAAAAAAACTGATGTTAGGGAAAAGATGCGAAGTGCATTTGGTGGTTTTGTCATGTTTCATTAAGCTCTGCTTTACTTATCTCCTGACAAATTTCACCAGCAAATCATGAGGGAGCACATGGAAGAGTGAATCAGCGATCATGATATCGCCTGATGCTGATTTGCGAAAATAATGAGGATGGGGTTGATGATGATGATGAGGATGACTATGACTAAATGACGCTTCAGGCGTACATACAGTTTTGTTTTATTTCGCGAGTCCTCTACTTTCCTGAGTGAGTGGTGTGGTGATAATGTGACCGTCTCCTTGTCTCTATTCTTCTTCATGTAATATAGTGTAGTTTGCACTAATTTTTTTTGGAATCTAAATTCTGCGCATGCAAAAAAAACAGGAGGAGGAGGAATAGCACATGGCAGAAGTAGGTGCTTATGATTAATATTATGACATGAGTGTATCCTCTCTCAAAACGCTGACCATGTGTTTCCCTCACGACTCACCACCGCTGACCATTACTGAAGAATGAGGATGACCGGTGGGAACCTAAAAAAGCCCACTTACTTACGCTAAATATCATCTGGACACATGGTTCCAACGGCTGTACGGCAATACTGGCAATAATATATACGTATATGACTCTGACTGTATATGACTGGAGAAACAATTTTACTTTGCATTGATGGCAGTTCACATAATCTTACATAAGTACATCATTGACTTAAAATACGGTCATGCACAATATTCATGCCAGGATCATGCACTGCACTGCACGCTTTTTGGTACAACATGCATTACTTTTTTTTATGGCGGAGCTCTTATCTTATATTTATGTAGGGTTCTCCAGGAAAATCTCTGTAATCTCTCACGCTTCTCTGTATCTTCTAGATATATACTACTCTGGTGGTTTTAAATTACATTAAATGATAATTATATACCGACGTAAATTAGATTAAAGGGAGATGATAGGCTACTTGGGGGATTTGTATAATATGGAGATGGGAAGGTGTATTGGGTGGACGACTTTGGGCGATGAGTTTTAGTTGAAAAGTGCTCGCAAGCCTAATATGTTTGGCTTGTTTTCCAGGTGGCTTTCAAATGGACAGGCTGCTCCAACTGCAGGACCCACTACATCAACAACAAACGGCGGAGAAACCACTCTCCCAAATAATAGTGAACAGTTAGACGTCGCGGAGACCACAGGAAGTCTTCCAGAGTGTCACGATATTAACTCTAGTAGTAGTAGTCAAGTCAGCACTACTCCCAACTCAATTCTAACTCCGAACTCTGAACAATTAGAAACGACGACTGGAGAGGAAGGTGGTGCGGCTAATAATTGTGTGGGTGCTAGTAAGAATCACAGTGAACCAAGTAGTAAACCTAGCTTAGCGGTTAAGGGAACAAAGAAGGAAAGATCCTCAACTCGAATCACATTTGGGGAAAGCGACGTCGTCATTATGGCTGCTCAACACGAAGGTATTTACAAAAACATTGAGTCGGCTCCTGAGTTGAGCCCCAATACGAGTGTCTCATTTTACAGTAGTTTACTAACCCTGGTTGAACAGTTTGCTGTTGGAGTGGGCACTACTTGGCCCAGCTTTCTTTTCCTTTGTATATCTGCTTGTTTAACTGTGAGCGTGGTATCGTCCAGAAGGAGTAGAACTAGTAGGGAAAGAAATTGTACAAAAGTTAGGGATGAGGATGGGGAGGATCTTGTTAGTAATAATAAGGAAAATGGTGATGGTGAAGGGGCAGCGGTTAGTTCTGGGGGGAATAATAATGGGATCGGAAGTCATTGTGCCCCGGTAGAGGAGCATGATGAGGGTAATTGGAAGACACACACAAAAATATTAAATTCTCAGTATTTTACGCATAGGATCATTTTCCTTTTCAAAAATGATTTTCCAGCCAAATAGCCAATGTCAATGACATTATATAAATGATTGCAAAAATTGCCGTCCGTCCGATTAGTATGTTTGATTGAGAGCGTTTGTCTGTCAATACCTTTCCCTACTTGAAAAACTGCATGAGTGAGAGTCTGGTATGAAATGAAATGAATGAATGCCGACAATATCTTCTTTTTTTTATCTCCCTTTGTTTATTTGTTTTCGTATGAATTGGAAATAACTTTAAATTATTATTGTTTGATTATTTTTTTTTTATTGATTTTGTTTTTATCTTTTCCTTTCTTTACTAATGATGACCTTTTTTCTGTATATGTATCTGTACGTGTGGGCATATGTATGACCCAGGTGAAGTGAAAGGTGATGGAGACCGTGTAAATTTTGTTCTTGGAGATGAAGGAGACTCGGCCGCTGAGGACAATGGGGATATGGTGATGGTGGGCGAGCAGCTCGAGCGTCGAGAGAGTTCCGCTTCTCAGTCAAGTGATACACTGCAAGACTTTGCCAGCCCAGTCAATGGAAGGACCATGGAGGGCCATATGGGACTGATGGAGAGGAGAAGAAGACTTAGGTAAGACATTTTTCTGTACCCAAATTATTCTCAGCCAAACTGTCAGTAAAGTTGTTCATCGTAGTAGCAGAATTTTAAGCACAATTCATCCATATTGAAATATTCACCAGCGGGGTAGGGGTAGCTTTAGGGGAATTGTAAAAGTTGTGTAACTATTACACACGTGGAGTGGACGATTAAAATCTTGTTAGTATCAGCAGCAGGAATAACATCCAGCATCACGATCAGTTAACCAGTTATATCGGCTCTGGAGTTGGGAAATGTATGTCCAGTCGGATTGCTTTCAGCTTGGCAATCCTCCCACGCCTTCTTGTTTTTCACATAGGTAGTTAGCTCCTTCTTACGCAATTTAACACTCCGAGATAATGATATGCCCCTGTGCGAATTAGCAAATAGCCATGGTTTGTTTTCCTAACGTCATTCCTATTCCGCATCTTTAAATTGTGAGAATTTCCGTTTCCTCCTGTTAAGCAATGGGAATACTGATGATGATGACATAAGCAAACTCGTTTACACATTCAGGCAGATTCCTCTGAAAACTGATGAAAATGGGGAAATACTTCATTCCATACTTCATAGATACTTGCTCAGCGTAAGCAAAAACATTTCCGGTGTAGACGGACAGAAAAATGTATCCTGTGTGTGAAGCAACTCCTTTTAAGACTACTCACATTACCCCATAAAAATTCCAATCAGGAAGGTTTATCGAGGCTAAGTGTGTTCCTTCCAGTTTTTAAATTGAGCATTGCATTTCATATTACTCAATATGAAGTTATGAAACACACGTGGCTCTTATGAAACGGATTGATACTGAATTGATAATAGGGACTGTTGAGTACATGTCAAATTAAATTGCCAAACTGTAGGTTGATAAATGAGGCAGTTGAAATGTGCATAAAAGTGCTTTATTTGTGCACAACCCCCCCAGCAGCAGCAACAACTCAACCTTGACATTAAAGAGCAGCAGCAGCAGCATGGTCATCATATCATGCCGGCCGGCTTCATTTGGAATGAGATGAAAATGATAATGATGATTTTGATCACGAAAAAGACACTCATTTTCCCTGAAGAAAAGCATGTGCGATTTTAGGTATTTAATAGAAATTGCTCCTTTAAAAATATACTTGAGTTTGAGATTAGGTCAAGCCAAGCCTGAAATATATTTTTTATAGGAGTTACAGCCAAGTCAAAGATGGGCTGTTATTTTCCTCTTATCTGCTGATTTTTTTTCCTTTCCTGATGACGAACGATACTTGTCTCTCTCTTTTTCAAAAGTATGCACAATATATTTGGGTAGCTTCAAAGCTCAATTTGGAATTGAAATCAATGCAAAAGTTAAAAAAAAATATGTTATCAGCAAATATCTGTCTGGTCAGTTAAAATTGACACATATTTTTTTTAAAATCATATTTGAGTAAGCTGATGACTTCCTTTGGTTTCAGCTCATGTCATAGGATGGCGTCTTCTGAATTCTTCGCGAAATCATGCCAAAGCCAAGGTTAGATAAGTTTTTGGGTTGTGCAATTACTCAAACAAATATATGACGAGATGGGATGAGGAGGCATCTACTGCTTAGTTAGCTTATCAGAGAACATGCAGTGATACGTAGAAACAACATGCACTATTTATATTAGTACCCCAGTCATCCATCATCGTCAGGTAAATTGGTTATCCAGCTGTAGCAGTAGTTTTAGTGTTAGATTAGTGTAGTAGTTTAGTTAGCCACTGATTATCTGCATCATCCTTAGTCTTATCATCACATCCTCTGAATATGACGTGGATTCAAACATCATATATCACTCCTTTCTGGAGAGTAATTGGCAAAATTTCCGAATCTCACAATTAAAAAACTATTGCGAACTTGTATTTGAAATTCTGCTCATTTTCTTGATTCTTCTTTAAGTTTTCCTCATTTATTTGATATAATTTTCTATTTAAATACCCACATCGTACATGAACGGTATAGTTAGTAATTTAAATAAACAGGCCATTCGTCCATCATCCAACCTTTTTTGGTATATTACCTATGTAGATACATCATTGCCCATAGTTGCTAATGTTTTAAGGATTATGCGGAGTTCATTATGAAGAAGTTCACAAAAAAATAAATAATGCACAATGACCTACCGTATCACATCATTTGCATCATATTTATAACTGAGCCAACTGGCGCTATATAGCATTCATGAACTTGAGTACTGACTCACTCAAAAAAGGGGAAAATGAATCTATATTGAAGGAAAATTTCATTCCAGCTGGAATATGCAAAATAAAAAAACGTTACGTAAAAACTATCTAGCCTTGAGCCAATTTAGAAAAGACAATTGAGCCAATTTGGCCGGTTGGACTACAGATATTATTTATGCTTCTCCTCTCGCTCCCTCTCCCTCCCATCTATTATTATTTTATATTACTCTGCAATAAATAATGGGAGCAGAAATATAAATAATAATACAGTTCTAATGGGCAATGAATGCTGCGTATTATATTGCGAAAAAAATAATAATAATGTATATATGCATTGAAAAGTTAAAGAGTTTGTTGGTCGAGGGTAATCTCTCATCAGAGAAGTCGGAGGATTTATTCGAGTCGGACGGAATGAAATCGTGAGGTACTTGCTTCACACATCAGCGGAAAAGTGGTTGGCTGGCTGGGTTGGATGGATAGAAATTAAAGTTCATTTATGTATAAGCTTAGTAGTCTAGTTGGAGTCATCATTATCATCGTCATCATGATTTTGGGCGAGAGACCTTTGCCATGATGATATGATATGAATATGAATTTTATAATACCACCACCACCACCTGTATCCTTCCCATTCGTCGGTATTATAACAAGTAATCCAATCCACCTTGTTGATTTATTTATACATAAAAATATATACCTGGCTGGATTTCTTCTTCTCCAGAATGGAAAAAAAGTTGTTTTCTTACCTGCCCTCCACATAATACACCATAGCAAATGCTCCCATGACAATGTTAGTATTAGTTACGTTGAAAGAATGAGAATTATGAATTTTCTGCTTTTTGTCTGGGGATGACCACTGGCCAGTGCAGTGGAGTTGAGTTGGCTGGCTGGTCTGTTTGCTTTTGATTGTGGCATTTGCCATTTGGTTGGGCATTTCCCTTTTTTATTAATGGATGAAGTGAGTCTGCGTATTAATGCTTTGATACCCTCTTGGGTTGTTGTTGATGATGAGGATGTTTTTGGTGTCGGACCACCACCAACCATCATGTTTATCATTTCATCGTACGAGCTAGGTTCGGGGATCATGTAATGTCTAAAGTCTAAATATGATAAGTTTCTCCTTTTTCTTCAAAAAATACTCCAGACCAGTCGAGTCCAAGAATTTAATTTAGCAAGAAGGCATTGCTTTTGCTTTGTGCCCATCCATATGCCAATGCCATGAGAACTTTTTTTTTATGAAGATCCTGCGGAGGATCCTGGTTCTGTTGAAATGAAGATTTAAAATAAAATCCCTGCTTTCATATTATGGATTACATACTTTTATAAACTTATAAAACTTTACCTGGGCTCCTAGTTTTTTCCCCCAAACCATCAGGGATTATTATGCATTTTCTCTCTCTTCTTTTAGCATTTATTTATCATTATTCATCCTATCATAATATGAAATGAACGGGGAGTTATTACGAGATATGGTATGAAATGATATGGTGCAGGACCTGGAATGGGAGTTGATGATAAATAAATGTTGAGGGATTATGATATGTGATGGAGCTATTCCATGCCCAGCCACTTTAATAGATAAACTTTTTGTCTGTGTAGTTTTCGGTTGGAGAACAAGTGCTTTGCCTTTTCATAGTAAAAATTGTTCTGCTCACAGTATTTTAATAAGTAAGAGCTCGGGTTATCCCTGTCCGTCCAGCAAGTAAAGCAGCGTTTTTTTCTGCTTCTTTCGCTCCCCTGTCCATGAAAAAATTGTGCACCTGAATGGGGCTCACTTGAGTTGGAGCATCACTCCAATCAACATCAACATCATTCTAGGCTGCCGAAACTTCAATGGGAAGATAATGGTTTTTACATGTAGTAGTAGTAAAAGTAAACTCCGGTAGAAAGTTATACAATTTTTAGTCAAGGGGAAAAGTGAAAGTTGGACGGAGGGAGTTCAGTGCCATGTAGGAGTTGTTGTTGTTTTTGTTTGTTGTTGGGAGAGAAGTGGATTTACCTTAACTGTGATTTTAGAAATTTAAAATATTTAATAACGTACACAACTTGCTAGTGAAAATGAGGATCGGGTAATGAACAAAACATATTTAATTTGAGTGGAAGATTGAAAAGGATAAAAAACTGCATGTTTAATGTTGCTAATGTTTTTGTGAAAGGAAGTTGACGGGGAAGTGTGTCTGTGACGTGAGGCCGGGGAGAATTAGTTGTTGGAAGTAAAAAAAAATAGCGTAATTTTGCATGGTCATTATTTACGCAGATTCGCAGAATTTTAGTTGATGGGAGATACATAGTTGAATGAGTTGAGTTTTTTATTTAGCAGAAGAAAAAGGAAGGTGAGCAGAGCTCAGGTTATATAAGAAAATATGGCCGAGTTGAAGAAGCCAAAGGAGGAGGAGGAGTTAATAAAGGATGGCGGTAGTGCCGTTGTTGTTGGCGGAGGTGAGGGCCTTTCCGGCGGCGAACCACAGGCATCCCATCATCCACACGACCCTTGTCGCCACTCCATTGGGGAGCAGGAGCCCACAGGGCGGATGAGGTAGAGAGACTTAAAAATGTTATAGTGCATAGTTAAGTATGACTATGACGGCATCCAGTTGCGTAATCATTCGAGAGAAAAAATTAGGGACAATGAGAAGAGGGACTTGTTAGCCTTCAAAAAATCCTGTACGCACTCATCAGGAGCAAACTAATATCCTAAATGTTTCCGATAGATCGCCTCTCTCTTTCTCTCTCAAGTCAAGTGTATGAAAGTCAAAGTCAATGGGGATAATGACGATGATGACGCCATTAACTATAATGCATACATACAATACAACAGAATGGTCAGGTGGTGATGGTGATATTGAACAAAGTCATCTGTGACGTAATATGACATCACATCCCAATCCCATATGATTTTTCAGGCTTGCACACATATTGAGCCACCTGAACAGTTCAGGTGAGATGATGATGGTATGACTATGACTATGACAATGACAGGTGCTCACTTATGGGCTGCTCCATGCTAAACATCTCCATCTGTTTGTTTTCCTCTTTTATCATCATTTACCTGTGCTCATTTGCATTGTCTGATCTGATGCCGGCTAGGCCGCGGCTGGCTGGGTCATAAAAAGCTCGCGTGTCACGTTGCTGGTGTGGGATGTGGTGGGGTGGACGCTGCTTTGTTTACGTTTTCATAAAAAGAGTCGATGATGATGGATGATGAAGGCAGTTAGTTCATAGTTGGTGGAGAAGAGGGAAGAATAATGATAAAACAATAAATGTGGATTTCAACCTTATCGGCATCGGTATTCATTTCATTCTAGTCTGGAAGTGATATTATAATTGTGATACAAACAAAACAAAACATAGTTTTTTCTAATCGAGCTTAGCAATATTTTGAATTAGTTTTAGATGGTATTTATTTGTGCGTCATGAATTTTTTGCAGCAATATTTGAATAAGTTGAGGCTGGAGAACATAGTGCCGTGCAAACAGTTACAAAGCGTTTTAAACTGGGCTGCAGTTGAAGGGAGTAGATTGGGGTTGTGGTCAAGCTTTAAACAGCTGATGTTCTAAGATTGAAAAATATTACATTCAAATCATTTGCTCGACATTTTTCGTTTACAATTCTAGCCATTTAATTTAAGTCCGTTTTAAAATTAAGTTCTTGGAAGATGCCGAGAGTGCATGAATCATGAATGAAAGTTAGTTAATGGCTCCCAAGAAGCAGCGACATTTAAGTTAAGTATTTTGCCCCTTGATGGTGCATCGGTATAAAAGTTGATCGTGCATCAGGTGTTTATATTTTTGTGTAATTGGAATTATTTTTGGATGATTTAATCCTGGAGTTAAAGTGTTAAGACGGTGATTATTAATTGTGATTTACAGGCCAAGTATGTCTTACGGTACGATGCTTCGGGACAGCAGGTTTGTGGACTCCCGGGAACTGATTTTCGCCACGACGGAGGAGCTCGTGAAGAAGCTGGGCGGGTCGAAGAACATCAACAAAGTAAGATCAGTCATTCATGGTATATCAGTTGGGGTGGCTTTTGCTAGGCATTAAATAATTGTGTGGCTTATGAAAATATTTCTTTATTTGGGTTGGTTATAACTAGGTTTTAATTGCCAACAATGGGATCGCGGCGGTGAAATGTATGCGTTCTATTCGTCGCTGGGCATATGAAGTGTTCCGGAATGAGCGTGCCATTAGATTCGTGGTGATGGTCACGCCTGAGGACCTGAAGGCCAATGCGGAGTACATTAAAATGGCGGATCACTACGTGCCAGTCCCTGGGGGTGCTAACAACAATAACTACGCTAATGTGGAGCTCATTCTTGACATCGCGAAAAGGATGCAAGTACAGGCAGTTTGGGCTGGCTGGGGTCACGCCTCAGAGAACCCCAAGCTTCCTGAGCTCCTCCACAAAAACAATATTGCGTTCATCGGGCCGCCAGAAAAGGCTATGTGGGCATTAGGGGACAAGATTGCCTCCAGCATAGTCGCTCAAACGGCAGGCGTCCCTACTCTACCCTGGTCGGGCTCCGGTCTTACAGCCTCCTCCGGGAAGGATAAGCGGATAAAAATCTCCTCCGACTTGTACAAACAAGGCTGCGTGGAAACGTCAGAAGAAGGGTTGGTTGCTGCCCAGAAGATTGGCTTCCCCGTCATGATCAAAGCTAGTGAGGGCGGCGGCGGTAAAGGGATCCGTAAGGCTGAGACTTGTGACGATTTTAGCAACCTCTTCAGGCAAGTCCAATCCGAAGTTCCGGGCTCACCCATTTTCATCATGAAGTTGGCCACCTGCGCTCGTCACTTGGAGGTCCAGCTGTTAGGTGACCAGTTTGGTAATGCCATATCCCTATTTGGAAGAGATTGCTCAATCCAACGTCGGCACCAGAAGATTATTGAAGAGGCCCCTTGCATCATTGCCAACAACGACGTGTTCGAACAGATGGAAAAGGCTGCGGTGCGACTCGCAAAGATGGTGGGATACGTGAGTGCAGGGACGGTGGAGTATCTCTATGACACCACCGGGAACTTCTTCTTCCTGGAGTTGAATCCTAGGCTGCAAGTGGAGCATCCTTGTACAGAAATGGTTGCTGATGTGAATCTTCCCGCTGCCCAACTCCAAGTTGCCATGGGCATCCCACTCTACAGAATTAAAGACATTCGTATCCTGTACGGAGAGAGCCCTTGGGGTGACTCTCAGATCGACTTTGATGTCCCGCGCTACAAGCCTCAACCATGGGGTCATGTCATCGCCGCTCGTATCACCAGTGAAAATCCCGACGAGGGGTTTAAGCCAAGCAGCGGCACCGTCCAGGAGCTCAACTTCCGCTCTTCCAAAAACGTGTGGGGCTACTTCAGCGTGGCAGCTTCGGGCGGCTTGCACGAGTTCGCCGACTCCCAGTTTGGCCATTGCTTCTCTTGGGGAGAGGACAGGGAGCAGGCGAGAGAGAATTTGGTGATTGCCTTAAAGGAGCTTTCAATCCGAGGGGACTTCCGGACCACTGTGGAGTATTTGATCACCCTCCTGGAGACTCCAGCCTTTCAAGATAACACCATCGATACGTCGTGGCTGGATGCTTTGATTGCGGAAAGGGTCCAAGCTGATAAGCCTGATATCATGGTAGGCGTTGTCTCCGGTGCTCTCCACGTCGCCGACCAGACTATCGTGAACGCATTCCAGAATTTCCAAACCTCCCTAGAAAAGGGACAAATCCTACCTGCCAATACGTTAAGGAACACGGTCAGCGTGGAGCTGATCAACGAAGGGACGAAGTACAAGGTGGAAGCTGTCAAGAACGGACCCAACCAATACTTTTTGGTAATGAATGACTCCTTCAAAGAGGTGGAAGTTCATCGAATGTCCGATGGCGGCCTCCTGGTTTCCATGGACATGCAAAGCTTCAGCACCTACATGAAGGAAGAGGTGGACCGTTATCGAGTGGTCATCGGGAATCAGACGTGCGTGTTCGAGAAGGAAAACGACCCCACCCTTTGCCGCTCCCCATCCGCAGGAAAGCTGCTCGGCTACTTGGTGGAAGATGGCGGTCACGTTTATGCAGGACAAGCCTACGCAGAAATCGAAGTCATGAAGATGGTGATGACCCTCACATGCACAGAATCAGGCTGTCTTGTCTACTGCAAACGTCCAGGTGCTGTGTTGGACGCCGGTGCTCTCATAGCCAGGCTGGAACTGGATGACCCCAGCAAAGTCACTACTGCCCAGATATTCGAAGGAAAGTTCACCTTCTCTCCTGGGGAAAGCTCTGCCCCTTACATGAGCGACAAACTGAACCAAATCTATCAATCCTGTAAAATCACGCTGGAGAATATCTTCGCCGGCTACTGCCTTCCCGATCCATACTTTTTCGGGAAGACGAAGGAGATCATTGAAAAGTACATGAAGGCCTTGCGGGATCCCACTCTTCCCTTGCTGGAACTCCAAGAAGTGATATCCTCCATCTCAGGCAGAATCCCAGCCACTGTGGAGAAGAAGATCAGGAAGTTGATGACCCTTTACTCAAGCAACATCACTTCCGTCCTTGCTCAATTCCCCAGTCAACAAATCGCAAGTGTGATCGACAGTCACGCGGCCACACTCCAGAAGAGAGCGGACCGAGACGTGTTTTTCCTCACCACTCAAGGAATCGTCCAGCTCGTTCAGCGCTACCGCAATGGTATCCGTGGGAGGATGAAGACCTCGGTTCAGGAGCTCCTCCGCAACTATCTCAACGTGGAGACCCAGTTCCAACACGGCCATTATGACAAGTGCGTCTCCGCCCTGAGGGACAAGCACAAGGACGACATGCAAGCAGTCACCTCCCAGATTTTCTCCCATTACCAAGTTGCCAAGAAGAATGTCATTGTTACCATGATTATTGACCATGTCTGGGCTAACGAGCCTGGCCTGACGGACGAGCTCTCCGCCATACTCAACGAGCTTACTGGTCTTAACCGCTCCGAGAACGCCAGGGTAGCTCTGAGAGCTCGTCAGGTCCTCATTGCCGCTCACCAACCAGCATATGAGCTTCGTCACAATCAAATGGAGTCTATCTTCCTATCCGCAGCAGACATGTATGGACACGACTTCCATCCCGAGAATTTGCAAAAGCTCATCATGTCCGAGACGTCCATCTTTGACGTGCTTCACGACTTCTTCTATCATGTCAATGAGGCTGTGAGGATGGCAGCTTTGGAGGTCTACGTAAGGAGGGCCTACACAAGTTATGAGCTCACTTGCCTTCAACACCAGCAGCTCTTTAATTCCCTATGCATAGTCCAGTTCCAGTTCCTGCTCCCCTCCTCCCATCCCAACAGGATCCCCCACAATCGAGTCAGTGCGAACCAGTTACCACACGTGCCGTCTCTGGACGATGTACAATACACGGATGTGCTCCCCCTCCAACTGGACGACTGTCAGAGGACGGGGATCATGGCTGCGTTTGGAAAACTGGAGGAGTTTGAGAGCTCTTTTGAAGATCTGATGGAACTGTTTGTATCAGACTCTCGGCCCGAGTCTCCCAAAGCCATGACTGGGGGTGGGGGTGATGACGACTTGTCCAAGCAAGGCTTGTCCATTTCAATCAGCAGCAGCTTCAGCGACGTCGGAATCAACATAAATGACTACGAGCTGAAACCAGTGGAGCCCATCCACATCTTGAACGTGGCATTGAAGATGGAGCAAATGACTGAGGACAACCTGCTAAGCGATCAGTTCGCCCAGTTCGTTGCACGAAATCGGGAAGCCCTCCTCGAGAAGGGGATCCGCAGAATCACATTCGTCATCCTGTGCAAACGCCAGTTCCCCAAGTTCTTCACCTACCGAGCAAGGGATAGCTTTGCAGAGGACAGAATTTACAGGCATTTGGAGCCTGCACTGGCATTCCAGTTGGAGATCAACAGGATGCGGATGTACGACCTGGAGGCACTACCCACATCCAACCAGAAGATGCACTTGTACTTGGGCAAAGGGAAAGTTCCAAAGGGGCAGGAGGTCACTGACTACCGCTTTTTCATCCGAAGCATCATACGTCACTCCGACCTCATTACTAAGGAGGCTTCCTTCGAGTACCTGCAAAATGAAGGGGAGAGGCTGCTATTGGAAGCTATGGATGAGCTTGAAATCGCCTTCTCCCACGCTCAAGCAAAGAAAACAGACTGCAACCACATCTTCCTCAACTTCGTCCCAACGGTCATCATGGATCCCGGGAAAATTGAAGAGAGTGTCAGGAATATGGTGCTTCGGTACGGACCCCGTCTCTGGAAGCTTCGCGTCCTCCAAGCCGAGCTCAAGATGACCGTCAGGATGACCCCCAACAGCAAAACCATGCCTGTTCGCCTGTGTCTCGCCAACGAGAGTGGCTACTACCTGAACATCAACTTGTACAAGGAAGTGAACGACCCTCACACTGGCCTTATCAAGTTCGAGTCTTTCGGCACCAAACACGGCCCCCTTCATGGATACCCAGTGTCCACTCCATACAAAACAAAGAACTACCTCCAGCAAAAGCGATTCCAAGCGCAGAGCAACGGGACCACCTACGTCTACGACTTCCCCGACATGTTCCGCCAAGTTCTGGAAAGGGTGTGGAAGGAATACAAGGAACTGAATCCGGACAAGAATATCGAGCCCCCGTCACAACCTCTGCAGTACATCGAGCTAGTCCTCGATAGCCAGAACCTGATTGTGGAGCAGAATCGTACGGAGGGGGAGAATGACATCGGGATGGTGGCGTGGAAGATGCGCTTGTTCACTCCGGAGTTCCCGGACGGCCGAGACATCATCGTGATTGCCAATGACCTGACTCATCTGATCGGCTCGTTTAGTGTTCGAGAGGACTTGCTATTCTTGAAGGCTTCGGAGCTCTCCAGACAAATGAAAATCCCCAGACTGTATCTGAGCGCTAACAGTGGTGCTAGGATTGGCCTTGCAGAGGAGATCAAGCATCTGTTCAAGATCTGCTGGGAGGATAACTCGGACCCGGAGAAGGGCTTCAGATATATTTACCTCACACCCGAGGACTATTCCAAAGTCGTCAGCTTGAACTCCGTTCGCGTCCAGTTGATTGAGGACGAAGGAGAGAGCAGGTACAAGATCAGCGGGATCATTGGAAAGGAGGATGGAATTGGCGTCGAGAACCTAAGGCATGCAGGCATGATTGCTGGGGAGACTTCCCAGGCTTACAAGGAGGTCGTCACAATGTCGATGGTCACCTGTAGGGCGATTGGTATCGGAGCCTACTTAGTCCGTTTGGGCCAAAGGGTTATTCAGATCGATAACTCCCACATCATTCTGACCGGCTACGGGGCCCTGAATAAACTGCTTGGAAGGGAGGTCTACACCTCAAACAACCAGTTGGGTGGAATCCAGATCATGTACAACAACGGCGTCACACACAAGACGGAAAGGCACGACATGGAAGGTATCTATTCACTCCTGAGATGGCTTTCATACTTCCCCGCGTACAAGGGTGGCCCACTGCCTATCCTTCCACCGGTGGATCCAATTGAAAGAGAAATCCAGTTCTGCCCAACCAAGGCTCCATACGATCCTCGATTCCTGTTGTCCGGTCGACCACATCCGGTGAATGGCAATGAATGGGAGAGTGGATTCTTCGATCAAGGGACTTTCGATGAGATCATGAAACCGTGGGCGCAAACTGTTGTGTGTGGAAGGGCCAGGCTTGGAGGTATACCTGTGGGTGTGATTGCCGTTGAGACAAGAACGGTTGAAGTGAGCATGCCTGCCGATCCTGCCAATCTGGACTCAGAAGCCAGGGTAAATTATTTGTAGTTGATATATAAAGATACGGAATTTAATGTGGTGGTTTTGAATGGAAAATAAAATATGATATTTTTTTTAAACATTTTTAGACCGTCAGTCAAGCAGGCCAGGTCTGGTTCCCTGACTCAGCCTATAAGACAGCTCAAGCCATAATGGACTTCAGCAAGGAAGACCTGCCCCTCATAATTTTCGCTAACTGGAGAGGCTTTTCTGGTGGAATGAAAGGTAAAACACGTTGTCTCACTTGCTTAAAAAATTCATACCTATATAGATGATAGATTGCAACTTATGCAATGTAACTAACTCTTATTTCTTTTGCTGGCTACAGATATGTACGAGCAGGTGATGAAGTTCGGCTCCTACATCGTCGATGCTTTGAGAGACTACAACGCCCCCATCATCGTCTACATCCCACCATATGGAGAGCTTCGTGGTGGGGCTTGGGTCGTCATTGACCCTACGATTAACTCCAAGCACATGGAAATGTACGCAGATACGGATGCTCGGGGTGGAATTTTGGAGCCGGAGGGCGTAGTCGAAATCAAGTTTAGAATGAAAGACTTGCTGAAATCTATGTACAGGTAAGGTGATCCACGTTTTGTCAAACAAGAAGTTCAGTAGCGGTAATCTTAATAAACTTGAAATTAACAAAAATTGCATCCATTTTTCAGACTTGACCCGGAACTTCAGAGATTACGCACTCAGCTCATGGAGGCTCGGCCAGAGGACAAAGTTGCTATTGAGAAGACAATGACGGAACGGGAACAGTTCCTTCGACCACTTTATCAACAAATTGCCATTCATTTTGCAGACCTTCACGACACTCCCGAAAGGATGCTGGAGAAGGGGGTGATCCAAGTAAGATATTCCTCTATTCTGAGTGAACATTTTTGAAGCATTTTGTACAAGCAATTTGTAATTAATTTTTTTTTGTGCCTCTGTTTATTAGGACATCGTCCCATGGAAGCACGCCCGTACGATCCTCTACTGGCGTTTGAGGCGCTTGCTCATGGAAGACTCCGTAACCAAAGAAATACTCAAGGTGCGTCCAACTCTCAGTTATGGCCAGTGCAAGGTAATGATGCGCCGCTGGTTTGTCGAGGACGGCGGGGCAATGGACATTTGGGAGGACAACCGAAAGATTGTGGAATGGCTGACTACTCAAACGGATGAGTCTGGTGCTGGTAGATCCGTCGTTCAAGAGAATATCCAAGCTCTGAGGAGGGATGCCGTGATTAACCAAGCTAACATAATCCTTAAAGTAAGTAAAACATGTTTAACCTAATCTCAGTGGTCAGTGATTTATATTTAGCTCTTTGGCCACAATATCGCAACTAACCACATCATCACCCTTTACTTACTTTCTAGGAATATCCTGACTTCGCAATCGAATCTGTGGTGAGGCTCCTCCAACACATGAATCCCCAACAACGGTCAGAGGCCATTCGTGCCATATCGAACATCGAAGATGAACCTCCAAGAGGCGATAACTAAGCGTAATCACAAAAAGAAAACTAAAGCAATTTTACTCTCTCTCTCTCCAAATCCTACACAAATACATATATACAAAAAAAAACCAGTAACTCGCAAAATCCTATAGTTGATGTATCAAGAAACATATTATTTTTCAATACAACTTTAGTCCAACTGTTTTAGTTATTAAATATCTAATGAGCTGTATACGGCAATAATATAGAGAATCCCTTTGCAGGATACAAATATACATAAAACAGCTTTAAAATTTTCAGTTGTCCAACTACTAATAATAACAGAATATAAAAATGTCATTTTAAATGTCGGATTCCCCCTTCGGCCCCTGTTTTAAATCAAAACGTTGTGCACATCACATCTAAATAAAAACAAAAAAAAACTATCTAGATCTATCATGTAGACAGTTTGTCTTTGTAATTATTTCTTTTATAAATAAAAAGAATGAAAAAAAAATATATTGAAAGAATCGTTAATTTGTTATTTACTCTTTAATGTTTAGTTAAATCACACAAATATATATACTTATATATATTATACTTAGTATACAGAAGAAGAAAAAGTATATAAAATAATATATAAATCTAATTATAGAAGTATATCACAATCTGATATAATTACTAGTTATAATTACTATTATTATATAATTGCGCTTTCCATAATACTGTATTCTGCGAAAATAAAAATAATGATAGAAAAAATTATAGTGAGTCGAAATAATTTCCTCCGCTTATATAGTTTCATACACAACTAACTGTCGGAAGAAAACCTGAGAAACTCGGATGATATGTACGGAATAAATATGCCAAAGATTTAATTAATTAACAAACCAGTTCACAAATCATGAGTTTAATTTCTCACATCATTTAAGTAACCATATCTCATGAAATTGCATAGGACGGACGCAGTGGATGCAAGATGGAAAGCAACAAAGACTTTTTTTTTCGAAAAAAATGTAAACTTAGCTAAGATTGCGATTACGTCTTGCAACATTTAAGACCTCACAATGCCCCAGCTCATCCCGCGGGAATGGTAGGGCTGAGCAAAATATTGGGAAAAGGAAAAAGGGGAACTGGCTGGGTCTTATCCTAGCTGCAGTTTTGTTGTCATTCATTCGCACAACCAAGTTGGAATTTTGTGCTGATGGTTGAGGAGGAGGAGGAGATGTTTACGATCTGTTTTGCAAAGTTTTTGCAAACATTTTGTGGTTTTGGATCTTGCCATGCATGCTCCGAAGTTGGCTGTGGCCTTTCGGGTTAATTTGATGAATTGAAAGGTTTAGTTGGTGTGGTGGCTTTGGCTTCTTCATCGAGTTATAATTTGGCTGGGTGGGCGTTTAGCGAGCGATAGATAGATCTGTTTATGGTTTAACCGTTGTCTATCAATCTTAAGTTAGTAGTTTGACGCAGGCTACCTAAATTAGGGTATTTAACTATCTATTTTTTGGGAGCGGTTAGCTCGGAAGAAACGGAGGTAAGGTATCATTAACCTTTTAATGTTTAAATTGACAATTGACGTTGCCCGATTATTTGTTATCAGTTATTGCTGTTGATAATTAATGTACTGGTTAAATGACGTTTTAGGCAAGCTATGGAGAGACCAACTCAGCCTCGGCCTCTCGTCTCCGGCGGAAGTGGGAAGTCAGTTGACAGCCCAAAGAAAGGGGACGATGATGATGAAAAGTGTAAGAACGTCGAAGAAGTTGACAAGCTCAGTGATGATGATGACACCACTGCCCCAACGCTGAAAGAGGATGAGCTGTCACTATCAGCTATTGAGGATGAAGATGACGGCCTCGATATCGGGGATGGAGAGATGTTGGAGTCGCCCCAGTCCCCTGCTTCCGATGATAGTGGGAACTTGGTTAATGAGAAGGAGATTGAGGACTTGATTAACACGATGAATGAGCCCGGTTCCAGGTATGATTGGAGCACTTTGGCTATCCGAGCTGGAATCACGACGCTCATCTATCCAAGTCAGATGGCGCAGATTCTAATGCAGGTAAATATGATAAAACAAGGGTACTGGCTAATAATTATTTGTGGCGCTGTTACAAAAATGCATCAACATCTCCTTTTGAAATTGCAAGGTTGGATATGAGCCATACCCCCCGAAGAGATCTGTGACGTTGCTTGGAAGACCCTGTCTGCTCCTGCCTAGTACTGGAAGTTACTGTAATAAGAGAAATATATTGATATACTGTATTCGTATTCCAATTGCCAATTCCGCGAAAAAGGGATACTTTAATCATATCTATCAATTTAGTGGTAGATTAAAATATGGGTTTTGTATAATTTGCAGTGCGATATATCTATCAGGTGGATGGCTGGGGCGGTATCTTCCATGGTCTAACCCCCAGAATCACTCAGCAGCTTTTTTTCACGTACACATTTGATCGCATTCGGTGTTATCTTCGGAAACGCCATGTTCGTAGCGTTTTCGCAAAAGCACAAGCTATGGAGTTGGCCAGTGATCAAGCTGCCATTAACGGGGATGACAGTAATCAAGTGGGGAATAATGACGAGAGTGAGCAGTCTGAATTTATCAGCACCGGCTTCATCGATCATTTCCGGGATGTGATTCATGAGCTTGGCTCCAAGTTGGTAGCCATTGTTGCCAGCTATCCTGCTCATGTCGTGGTGGTCAGGACTATCGCACAGTTTGTTGGTAGGGAGCACTCCATTAGGTATAACAGTAAAATAAAGCAAGTTAAAGTAACATTCTGAATTTAATTATAGTTTTTTTTTGTGTATGAACAATGTTGAATTATTTTATCCATAGGCGAAGTCTGTTTGGGGAGGTTCACGCAATCTATCAAGACTTTGGACTTATAGGCTTCTATCGTGGTTTGATTCCAAAACTGATTGGCGAAACCTGCCAAGGGCTGGCTGTTGGAGCGCTAACGTACTTTGTGTCTAATCAGGCCCCAACCATTGAGCTGAGGTCTTTACTAAACCTTTCATTTTCGGTGAGCTACGATGACTTCTTCTATTGTAAACAACCATTGTATTCCACACAACAAGTAACATAATATCTAAATTCTAAATTGATCTTAGGTTTTAGTTTCCGCCTGGACTTACCAGTTCTCAGTTGTGTCCACTACTATGGCAGTTAACGGAAGCTGGTAAAGATTGATTTTGTACATTATTTTAACTGTTTTACAAACTATATTTAATATTTCATGTATTTTATTTACGTCAATCTTTTAATTGCCTTTACCACTCAACAGCTTAATGGCCGGCCAGCCTCCCTTCCAACCAGCTTTCAACGACTGGTACCAATGCTGGAAGGAGCTCAAAGGTTTAAATGTCCTGAATCGGGGTAGCAGCTTCATCTGTCGATATTACACTGGCCCCACCCTTATGGTAAATGGGATGAAGGCGCCCACTGGAATTGCCTTTGGTCCAAACCATCTCTCCTACGCCACAATGCTAAGGTGAGGTTATCTTTGCAAAGAATGATAAACAAACGGTCGTAATACTTTTAGGTACATAACATTTTGCCATGAATAGGGAAAAGGCGCACGACATAGTAGGCTGTAGTCAAAAGTGATACTGCAGTAACAAAAATGTGCTGGTGGCGCTACAACTTAAACAAAAACAGTTTATATTTTAGCTCAATACTATTTTTTAGCTGGTAAGCGTGCTATCTTTAGTCTCGTCTATTTATTTATATATTTTTTGTTATTGTTTGGAATCGATACTATCTGTCGTACTTGTATCGCCAGCTGTAACTTAATCTATTTGTAAATTTGTATTTTTTATATTATGTACCTACATACTTCAATGTTCAGTGCATTGGAATAGTTTATAATTTCTTTTGTTTGATTCTAAACATCATTATTTATATGTATTGTGTACCTTCAGTAGGTCAAATGAACCGAAGACTGGGGGGCGAAGAGGCGGCGTTAAACTCCCAGATTTGCTTTCATAGATTTTATGCCTTGTGTAGATCCCCTTCTGAATACTGGTTGTTGACCGTATTTTGAGACCATGATTTTTCGAGGGGGTTGATTTGATGCCTGCTGCATTGAGTACTCCTTTTGGGATTCTTTTGTTAATCATGTCTGTAGCTAGCTGGGAGAAAGGGAACTTTGTAATTTTATCTTTTATCAATTGTATCTTACTTTGTAATCAATAATTTTGTTATGTTGTTGTTGTTGCGGAAGTGTTTTCTGCTGCGTGATTTTGTTATCTTTTCATTTAATGCTCATATTTATTTGCATGTTGATATGGGAATATGATTTATATTCGAAATCGTATCATGGTCAAGTGTAAGCTGGTGCTAGACAGCATTTTAATTATTCATGATGTAATCCTAATCCACAGCGGAAAAAATAAAGACTTGAATGATAAAACTGTTGAGTGTTCTAATTTTAAAATTTAGATGTATGTATACTTAAAAGATGGGTAATGATCGGGTAATCATTCTCGTAGTAATTATGTTTAATACATGAATCCAAACTAATTTTAATTACAAGCTAGTCTATTTAGTACTGAAAAATATAAATTATTAACTATGTGTAATCGTAATCGTCGTCATGTGCATGAAAAAAATATGTTGTTAATTACATGTTATGTACTTTGTCGGAATAAATATGGCAATACCAATACCAATGCGTATGGCCTATGTATCTCTGATATGATATATGTTCATATAAATAGCTTTATTCTTACCTCTGTTATGGATGC
>JAQGAI010000250.1:0-23546 GCA_034696905.1 Lepidocyrtus violaceus | reverse complement strand
ATACTCAAAATAAGGAGGCAATCATCATATTAATGACTTGCAAAAACTATTATGCCTTTAGCAATTTACGGACAAAATATTATGTCTGATCTATCTCAAGCTGGAGCTGACTCTCTCTCTCTCTGGAGCTCTGCTTCTTCTCCAAGCAATTATCAAAATGTCTCAGCAAATGTCAGGAGAAGCCGAAAAGGAAGGAGCATGTCATGCATGCACAAGAGATAATACGTCAAAAAAGGAAGTGAAAAATAGGAACAGTAGCGAAGAATAGTAGTAAAAACAGTAACAAAAGCAGTAGCACTTCCTAAAAACTGCGGTGTATGCTCCTGCTGGTGATGACGATAATGTGGGGATAAATGCCAAGGGTCGAAGTTTAAATGGACATCATACTTTTTTTCATAAGTATTCCATGTATGAAGCCCAGCCACAATTTTTTTCCCTTCTCCCTAATCTCTACCCCTCAATGGCATTCTTTTCTATCACGTTTTAAGCTTCTGGGAATTGGAATGGACCGACAAGATTAAAGGTCCAAAGGGAAGAGAGAAACCGGAGGAAAGGTCTGTTGGACTCATTTTTTCTTCTTCAAGTCATCATCAGCAACAGCCATCCATCTATGCTCAATTTACAGTTGTGATTGTAGTCATGCATCATCTCATCTCCGCAGTTGTCCTTGTCCCCAACAAAACATCATCCTCCTCTAGGAATTTTTTTCGAGGATTTATCAAATAAAAAGCCAAACCACAAGCGGAGAAACAGACTTGACTTTGACCAGAACAGGATCAGAAGCAGATCACCCATACATTTTTTAAAGTGGTTAAAGACATGTCATGCCATTCCACATTTCAATGGTTGTGGTAGTCGTGTTAGACGTTCCTTCTCCAGGGCTTTTTATTTAATCTACTTTGGCTTTGTTGATGATGATGATGAGTCAAACTTCTCTTTTCATATTTTTTATTACGTACATATTGCCAGCCAGTCACACATGAGCACATACAAACACAAAACTTCTATAGTAAGCCGACGCATCGTATCGCATTCATTCACCACTCACCATTATCATCATCATTTAAGAAATCTCATACATTTGAAGAATAAAATGAATGAACCTATTAAGACTCTGGATGCAATCGCTGCTGCATTTTGTCCATCCACTAATAATGATAATACTAATAAATTACTCAAACCGTTTGTTAAGTGCCATTACTTAACTTTGTACAGCGGCCCAAATTTATGCTGCTGATGATGATGATGGTCCTTCTCAAATGCCTAAAATGATTATAGTTGAGTTAAGCTACTGCTTCGTTTTGCTAAGGCTAAATATTAACGCTTTCCATACAGCTCTTCAGAACTGCAGTGGAGAGGTCGTCCTTAAGTGCACATATTAAAATTTAACTCTGTCCTATTTACAATTATTGCATGACTTATTCCTCTGTATAATTGCCTGTGCAGCCATTCATATTTAATGGGTTCTCTTCATCATCCTCAGAATCATCAGCATCAGGAGCAGCAGCATTGCTATCATCATCTTAAATATCATCTTCATCCTTCACAGTATTTTCTCATTATATTTTGCATTTGGCCTGGATTTCATAACTTGGTCTGCTTAACATAATCTATCCCCCAACTACTGCTGCTACACAGCGAGAAAATGAGTTTAAGTCTGAGGAGGAATCTGATTAGAAGTTTTTAGCCTTCCCGTTCCCGTATTGGCTGAAGAAACAAAAAGAGCAAGAAGAGTCATTTAGAGCGTAAGCATAATATGGGCTCCCAACAACGCAGAGGTCATCATTATAATTCTCAAGTGGAAGCAGAAGAGAGAGACGCTGTTAATGGGTCTTTGGAAATCCTCAGACCTCATTGTAATTGTAATCTCCATTGTGCTCCTATTGCGTTATGAATTATGAATAAACAACAGAGCTCAAAACTTCTATAATTCTGGCTTCGTCGAAGAAAAGAAGAAAAACGACAAAAACTTAAGAGAGCATAAATGGGCGGAATGAATGAAGGAGAATAATGTACAGCGGGAAGAGGAGGTCGAGTAAGCAATTGAGAGCAAAAACTCACACAACAAAAAGGAGCCTCTCTAAATGAGTTGGCTTTGGCTCTTACTTCGGCTTTCATAATTCTGCATACGCTCGGTTAACTCGTGATGAATATAATAAGAAGCAAGTAAATGCGAATATGAATTAGGAGCTAGGAACAGACAGGAATCAAGCAGTTTATATTTGCCTTCTTTATATAGCCTGGATTCTCAAAATCTTACAACTTTCGTTTTAAATCTGAACTGGATTCTTGGAGTTGGAAAGTTACTATCATTCCGTTTGTCTTGCCAGAGCAACTCAAGTGTTTCACTGAAATCAAAGCTACCATTTAGAAAGTAATAGCCCGTATTATTGGCAACACTCATATAAAAATTAACGACAGTTTTAAAATATTCTTCCAATGTTTCAGGAATAAGCTGGAGAGCTTTATGATTTGCCGAAATGGGTGTACATATTGCATCATGAAAAACAAATATTCATAAACGATTTTACTGATGAGTTTGAAAATGCCGAAATCCTGTGCTGATAAAGAGTCAAGGATATCCAGTCGGTCATAAAATGTATTTTTATTTTATTTTCATACAGCAAACAAATCCTGCTTACTTCATTTTACCTATAAATACATCTCCACTCTACCTGCAAACATCATGGGTGAAATTGGGGCAATTTGCAGATTGATTCGATTAACTTCAGGTTGTATATGCTACATAAAAATGGATAAGGGGATCGGATTCACATCCCACAATAAAATGAATGATTTTGTAAGAGTTAAAAAGGGAAATGGATGGTGGGATGGGCACTAGAAAAGTCATCCCATAAATATGCCCCTTCGACCACAAACCACGTCTAGCCATCTGAAGATGGACCATGCAGCTTTTTATATCCCTCATCCTCAGCAAAAAATAGCATTTCCCATGTATTATTGATAGAATTGAATTGGTTTCCTCCGATCCATCCTTCCGCTTCACACAGGAGAAATATGTGGAGCGAGAGTGAGTGTGGAAAAAGTACTACTACCGTGATTGAATTGCACTCGGCGAGTCTGCTTCGAGCAGATTCTGCTACAAAACTCTCCATTATCATCTCGCATTTTTTTCCTCCCTTTTCTGTTGCGTAAAAGCCAAGGCTCACATATATATTTTATGTCCAGTATTTTTAGACTGTATTCCATAACAGAACATTTTCCTTATCGTCTCATTGTCAAAGTCCACGCTGCCCGTTTTTATCAGTAGCAATTACGAAAAAGGAAACAAAGAGGAAATGGTTGCTGAAAGTGACTCTCGACACGTTCAACATCTTTTCGGATTCAGATGCTCACTCGCCTCCACGAAGAGAAAAAAACAACTCAAGTAGTTTTCCAAGATCGTAAATAACAACGCTTTGGGTTCGGCACTCATTCATTCTCTGGTTGGGTCATATGAGGTATCTTGACACGATCCATTAAGGAAATACTTAATGGAAATCAAAGGAAGGAGCTGGATGTAAATCCTAGTTTTACTTCGGTTGCATTAGTCAAGGAAGCCGAAGGCTCTGAAAATTACATTGTTTACTCATGTTACACGAGTTACGTTGTTTCTGCCCTTTCGGTTGGACTGTTACATTTTATGTATTTACCGTTACATTACAACTCTAATTTATGCGATAGGTGACAAGGTTCAAGTGGTTTTCCAAAATGTGTATAGCCAACCCATATTCCTGACGTAAAATGACTGCTGATATGATTAAACCTTCTAACGAAATTGTTTGTATGGGTCTCCAAACAAATTCGGTTTCCTATCCCCTCCAAAATGTCAACCCAAAAGGCACACTGCTGTGTTTATAACATTTTTTTTAAAATAATTACGTTAAGAGGGAAGTATATATTTTAAGACAAATAAAATGTTCCAGCTGAAACGGAAACTGTAAGGGAGCTCTTGGAAAATATTATTACCTAAAAGTAAAAGCATGGTGAAAGGGTAAAGTTATTAAAAGGAAAGGAATAGGAAGGCTAGAAGGCAAAGCATGATCAAGATTGATGGGCTATACAAAACCAGCTTTACACGACCAACTTGTTCGTCTTATTCATGAAAACGTGGAGTGTTATGTTGGTGTTACGTTGCTGCGTGTCTATTTATTTCCATAAAAAGGGTCTGGAAATTTGACACCTACTCCTTCTTCCCCGCTCGTATGCGCCACTTTCCAAAATAACAAAATTTTGGGAACTTCAAAAGGCAAAACATTTTACCCAGAACTGTTTTAAAATGCATATTAGGTATGATAGGAGAATGGTGTGGGGTTGGCTTTAGCTCGTGCCACCAAAAAAAAACTGCCTATTTTCAACGAACGAGTTTCCAGGAAAGAACTGATTAAAATAGATCGCTCGCTGTGTCACTGCTCCACTTACGTTATAAAAATTTCAGGATAAAAGTTAAGTAAACTGATATGAGTGAATATGCAGCGGACAACAAGCAACCCATTCCTCTGACTATTCTGATTGCAGAGGACGTGACGACAACTACAACCACTCGCTTTTATTGTGTCAGCGGGTCCCGTTCCTCCAACTTGATGTGTGCATTCATGGCTAGCAAGGCGGACTATGAAATCCTAGCTCATTATTATCTCATAGCCTTCGCGAAACAGTTTTAACTACTTCCAGCTAAAAGTGGACAATACCATATTCCTGGAAAAGTCAGGCTTACCAAAAGTGAGTTCTAAAAGCTATTCCGACAAATTCTCAAGCTCAAAGCTGGAGAAAATGTACAGCTGCCCTATAACTGATGATAGCAGGGATAATGATGCAAAACACAAGTTTAGCCAGAATCGTCTAGTCTAAATAAACAAACGCACTATGTATTCCTGCTGGAAAAGTATTCTCGGAGGATAGAGGATTTATGGGCGCCGCCACCGCCGTGACAATTCATCCAAGGACGAGGCTCCTCTTCCAAGAAGAATATTGAATAGATAATGAATCTTGCGTAAGTTTACACAAGATTTCCAGCCTTCCCATAAATCATCATTATCATTTCATACATCACGCTAGTTGGGTGTTTTGGTTTATGGATACTCCGGCTAAAATCACTTCTTCAGCACTAATAATAAGTGCAACATCCATTTAGTCATGTACACAATTTTCTTCCCATCACAAACCGTCCATCATCAGCCGCACAAAAACTTTTTGCCTGTATTCTACCCAAGTGAAAACGGTTCATAAAAACTGGCACTTTGTTTATTACAAAACTGCACTCATCTCTAAACAGACTTTTTTTTTACATGGATCATATCATGTGCATGACTGCCTCCTCTGTCAGCTCATTATTCACACATGCTGAGAGGGAAACGCATTTTTGAAGATGCATTAAAAACAAAGTAAAGTCTACTATGTACTACGATACAATGTTATGCTTTTCGCTTAATTTATAAATACTTCTTTTCTTAGGAAAGAACATAAATTTAAACGATGAAAGATGCAAACTTGACTAATCCAATCCAGTTTCACACTGGATTATTATTACCATATTATGACACAAGTTTTCCAGCTCCCATTCAATGAATATTTTATATTATTTTGGGAAATGAAAGTCAACTTTTTTATGTGTTGAGAAAATGTCCTCTCATAAACTTCTCTTCTCCTTCTTCACCCCCGTTCCTTCTCAACAAGAAAGTCATATAAAGTTTGGCAAAAATCATAAAAAACAAAACTCACACTTTTTATTCTCCTCATCTTCTGATCCCACTCCTCTTATTTCGCTTACTTTGAAAATTAACACTTTTTTGGCAACGATATTTGATATATATGTTTGGGAGAAACTGGAGTGCAAGACTGAAGTCATAATAATGTTACCCCTTTTTTAGAGCGGGGGCGTGCTGTTGTCCTCTAAAATAAAGTTATAGTTTAACAAGTTGCCTAACAAGAAAAAAAAAGTATCATCATTTTTTTTCTCCCATTCCATATGTAGTGTAGTTGTATTTTGCTGCAGTAAAAAAAATGAGAAACATGCTGTGTTTTTAGTTTCTTTATGATGTTAAGAAACTGCTGTTGGAAGAAGAAGTAAAAGAACATAAAATGTTATGAGCCCTGAAGCCTCCTTATAAGTGATATAAAGGGAACGTACACATTTGAAGAGTTGATGACTGCACAACACACTCCACCAAAAATATTATTGCAGTTGGATTAAATGAATGAAAAATCTGTGAGGACACATGGATCGGGTATCATCATCCCGACTAACCCATCACCATGCAACTTTTTACTTCCATTCGGGGAATGACAACGGATGAAGGAAATTGTTCCAACATGAGCGCAACAGCGCGATACAGAAACTTATTCCTACGTTATTTTTTTTTCAAAGCACTTAACTTTATATCAAGGAAATTGTGAGCGGAAACTGGATGTTTGCATATAAAGCTCTCGATGAAATGATATGATATTATGATCCTCTCATGTTATACATCAGCAATACAAAAGTTGGATCCAAATTTCGGAAAAAAAGTAATGGAGAAGACGACTACAGCTAGTAAAACTCTTTTTATCTCATCGCAGCATCCATGTATGGCCCATATAGAGATGGTGATTACAGCATTTTTTAAATCTGAAAACGTCATTCATAAACTCCTCAACAGCACAATTAAAGTGCTTTATGAAATACCTATTTAATCCAATCCTGTAATCAGTAAAACTATTTTTACGTTGTAACTTCTTTTATCTGACAGAAAACACATTCTTTTATCCACCTCCTCAGTTTATTATTAGAGGCCCACCATTGTACCTACCAAATATGTCTGCTCGCATTAAATGAAAGTATACCATAAGCTGCCAATTCCAGTTGGGCCTTCAACATGCAAACCTCAGAAATAAAAACTTTCACCGAATATTAACTACCTTTGTAAACAAACATAAAAGGAAATTTAATATATGCATATTCATGTCCATTCAGTTTTAGTTTCAAACAGTTTCCCTTTGAAATACTTTCCTTTCCTGGAAATACAAACATTGATGTTGGTTGCCAATCGCCAAGCTCAATAGTGATAGCGAAATAAAAGCCGGAGCAAAGTTGTTTCTCCTGGTGCTTTAGACATCGTCGTCATCACCATCGTCATCATCCTAAGCAAACAAAATTTGTGCAGACTAGCCCAACGCCACGCACACCACTGCAGTTTGTTCCTCCATCCCATTATAAAAAGTGGATTGCAATGAATACACAAAAGAAAGGTAAGCCCAGCGTAAACATTGTAGTAGGTTATGTTACTGCCTCCACATCCAGGAAAAAGTAATGCAATGCACCGGTGCTGCTTTATCCCCATGAAAAAAATGTTTGTGAAAGTTTTCTTTCCGCCACTACTGCTGTGTGGAGAAGGATCAATATGGGTTTTTCCTTTTAGTCCCTCTCCCTCCATTTCAGCTAGGAAGAAATACGAGTGACTCACTCCCTCCTTTTCCCTCACGCTTTTATTTTCGCTTGCTCTCTCTCTCTGACAAAAACAACAACAATGAAAGGCTCCAGTCCAGACCAGTCCACTTTCTACTAAACCCATTGAAATAAATATTGCATGCGTGCATGCCCCGTCGTCGTCTGATGTTGATGTTACAAAAGGAGAATAATATACAATACGGACAAAATGTCAATAGCGACTACAGCCTACAAGAGAAATGGGAGATAAAGACAAAAAAGTTTTGGATAGCCCCAGTGAGCTCCAAACATAACCGTCCAGGGGTCTGATAAATGATAAATCCCTGGAAAATATTGTCATTCTGGAAGTAGGTAATATACCACCAAGACCAATCCACACTACCACCACGACCACCACCACACGCTAATATTTTGCTGCAACCAGATTATTATATGATTATTATATGTTTGTGCAATAAGCTCCTTTCTCTCTCTCTAGATAAAGTTATGTTTATATTTATGGGAGTGATGACGAGGACAATAAGGCAATAACGGGAGAGCTGGGAGAAAGAAGGAAGAATGACAGAAAAAAAACAAGCAAAAGAACCAAACACGACTAGACTAAAACGTTACACGTTTTCCTCCACAAATACAATATACCTCTAGAATAGCCACATTATTATTGCCAGAATGTTTATTAAAAGGGGAAAAAGGAAAAAAGTAGGGAATGGTGGCGGCCCGATCATATATCGAGCGATCATACATACGTTTTAATACGGCTCAGGAAAAAATAAGCCATTCCAACATGTCATATATTACATTATTGGTCGATTTTTTTGGCACCACTAGAAGCAATCTAATATCAACCTTTTCGTCAAAGCCATATATTTATTTATCAGAATCTGATATGAAAAAGGCAGGAAAATATAACAATCTTGGGAAGGCGGAGAACGATATTATGAAAGAGTGGCTGACCCTACTCAAAAGGACTGCAATATGGCAATAAGCATAAAAAAAGAGTGGAGGAAACTAGGTTTTTCCAACAACGGCCACCAGCAGCCATGTAGAGAAAAGAAAGAAAAAAGTTTATATTTATACGGCCAAATATATACGTGACTCATATTTGAATGAGCACTGGCGTTGCTAAATATAGCTGAAGCTAAAATTACAGCCTTTCTTTGGAGAAGCAGTTGTGGACTGCTAATCCAATCTGGCAGTAGTGGTGGAGAGGAAAGTGAGTGACCAGCGACCACAAACAACACTCCTCATAATAATTTTCTGCACTGCATACTACTGTTTATGGAGAAGGACAAGGAAAAAGAATGGGAGTAGTGATATTAGATAATTTAGCACAGCAGCCCCAGCACACTGTCTAAAATTACGCTCCAGCCTTTTACTATTATGTAATAGTATGTTCATGCCAGTAACACCAACTACCACACTACTTTCCTCCATTCGCCTATTTCTATATGAACTTATAAAGTGGCCAAGACATATAAACTAATATATGACTAGACAGAGTAAAAGCTTGCGCCCAAAGTCTCTTTGGGTTGCTAACCACGTTTTGACATGAAATTGGCTGGTGTAATGTGCAGGGCGAGACAGGCACAATACAGAACTCGTTGGGAGCAACTTATGAAGTAATATTTTATCAGGTTGGATGGAATTGCCCATCTTTTCATATTGTTATATTTTCTATTTCCATTCCCTGTGAATTGCGATGTGGGCTGTGCTGGACTGGAAAAGATTTTTTTGGCTTGGCTTCCGCTTTTTTTCTCGAGAGATTTTAATAATACAATCCGTACGTCTGCCTTTGACTGCCATGGCTAGCAAGCTGGAATATACTGTTTTAATAACAATGCAACGCATAATAAGTAAACCCATTAGGAAACTTTTTTGGATGGGATGGGATAGTAATGGCTTTTTTGCTTTTCAACCAATTTTCGAAAAAAATAATAATACCAATTCCATTGAAAGATCTTGCTTGGGATACAATTGCTCGAGCTATTGTGAACAAAAATAATGGGCCTTATTTGTTGAAATCATTTAAAAGAAGTTAACGAGTTGATCTAATCATTTACGTAATTTAAAGTACAAAGAAGGATGCTATTTACAGAGAAAATGAATTTATCTCTGGCTTGATTGGAATCGTAGCATGAGAGTATCATACGAAGCTGCCGGCTGGGTTATGACTGTCATCCTTAACTGCACATTACCTCGGCTGACATAAAAGCTGACAAGAACGGGTCCCTCGCCCTCTCTCCTTTCAACCTAAATTGACTAATTGTAACTGCTCCGGTACGAAGAAAAAGAGAGAGGATCGCACAATCGTGAGGGTGGCAGGGGCGAACGGTGAACACGAGAAAAGACATGAAATGGGACAAGCCGTGTGTTCCTTTCTTCCTTCCTAATAAAAATGACATGACTGTGACATGGGGAAAGGAAATATATGCCATCGTCATCTCATCCCATCCCGCTGCCCATATATTCTTCTCCTCTAAAACTTTCAACTGGAAAATGAAGGAAACCGAGAACATTGTCATTTTGGAAACTTCGGAAGGAGCATATAACACCACCATACCAGACCCAAATTCGGCTTGGGGGAAAATCTTACAGGAGAAAAGTTTCAAAGAATGAGGGGAGAAAAGGGCAAGCCCATCAACGAGCGCAGGAGGCACAGTAATTTTTAACTTAATTTACTTGCACGGCTTTATTTACAACAGAGATAAGAGCTTACTTCCGTACTTTTTTCGTTTTGGAACCGCAGAAAAGGAAGAGACATGACATGAGACACGACATGGAAATGCTAAAACAAAAATATAAAGAAATGGTAATGACATGATGAGAGCAGAGAAAAAGCGAATCGACCCCAAAAGAAAACTTTTCCTTTTACTGCTGCACCAGAATATTATTATTACATTTCCATGAATAAAAAGGAAAAAGGGATGGGAATGGGAATGAGATGAGCCCATTTTCATTTTCATGAGACAAGAGAAAAATATTGCGTGAGATATTGTTCTTTCTTCATAACTCGAGTATAACAAGGGGAATACATGACCTCGTTCAACTATAATTTTTGACTAGTGCCCGTGTTGCGTCTGATTTGGGTTGTTGCATCATGTCATGAGAGGGAACATTTTAAAAGAAGTAATGTCAAAAAAAAGTTTCAGAATTATCTCGAACCTGGGATTAAGTCGAGGTTGAAATTTTTCTCAAACCAATTAGGATTTTCTGACAGTGAAAACATTATTTCAGTACATGTCTCTTGATTACATGATTTCATTTCTCGAACAAAAAGGAAACGATGATGATGACAAAAAGTTATTTTTGGCTTGTCGTTTTCAAATATATTTGCTATTGCTTGATTTACGAAGCTGAGAAAAGCACCACTATTTTACCATTGTACCTTACTTTTTTCCTGTAAAAAAACAGCTCTTCTTTTTTAAAGCTTTTTTGATTGATCAAAATTGACTTGACTTGGCCTTGTCTCGCCTCAGAAAAAACAATTCCTCGGAGTAACCTGATGACTTCAAATGATTATGAGGATGATGGTGATGGCTGGAATGTCATCGACAATTGATGATGTGCTTGCTCGCTGGTTCTCACTCGTCTTATGTTATGTTATACAACAAAAGATTTTTCTGAAATTGTCCTGATCCCTTTTCCCAGCATCCTTTTTTATAAGTCTTAAAAATATCTGTAAAAAGCTCTCACATGAGCGGGCTCATGCTCTTCTAGATAGATAGACCCCGAAAGACCTGTATAAAGGAAACCCCTGATGGAATTATATTATGATGTCTAGTCTCCAACCATAAAGGTATCAAGTGTCAACGATCGTGTCAAGTATCATCTTTATCATCTCTTCATACAATCCTTAAAGTAACTTGTCTCAATTTCTAACAGAAAAAAAGATGATATAAGCAAGAGGACAACAAAGAGAAGGTGAACTGTACTGGAGTCATCGGAGGTTTGACTAGTTTTCAACACATCAACTCACATCATCATCATCATCTTAAATTCACAGCGGAGAGGACGGACGGACATGTGCGCATTTCACGAATGTGCCATGCCACCGTCAATAATGCAAGTTCCCCCATTTCAACATTACTTATTCTTTGCACAATCCTCTCTCATATCGTCACTCTCTGGATAGACAGACGTATGGCACAGTGCACACAGTCAAGGAGCATATTAAACCTCTTTTTTTTACCACAGAAGAGCAAATCATGTTCACTCATCGTCGCTGTAAAATCTAATCATATCAGCTCACCTTTTTAGACTAATTTTAGGACAGAAATAGACACTATTCCAATGATTCATGCTGGCATAAACTAGAAATATTTCTACTACACTATCTTCGTTAAATATTTATGATGTTGTGACTCTCCTGAATAATGATAAAAACAATATTAATGATAAGGGGAAATTCGAGTTATGCATGAATGCATAATATTGAGTGGAGATAGATAGATATTGCACAATTTTTCCCAACCACAAGTCTGCCTCGTTAGACGAAAATGTATTTTAACCTGAAATCATTTACACGTTAAAATGCGAAAATTATTCGAGGGATACAAGAGCAGAAGAAGACATTAAAAAATTTCATTAAATATTCTTCCTCTCCACTTTCATTTCAAGTTTAGCTAGAAATACTGCTGAATAATATCTGTTTTCTCGTCAACTTTCCCATTCACGTTTACAGCATGCCCTCTCCACTTCAATTGAACTTTAAAACGTTTCAGAAATTATTCATGATGACGATGTTGGTAATGGCGATGATGATTATGATGATGGTGATGAGAAACGAACCTAAACTTTGGAATTCAAAAACTGTCATATTTTTTTTCAAATTCATTTTTTCCGGATAAGAGCAGTGCATTGCACATTTTTATTCTAGGCTCTGCGAGAATGTTTCTCGCTGGATGCCACACACCACATTGATTATGCATTCTCATGACTTCATATGATAATGACATGATGACTTCCACATATGAAAGGGGTGAGTGTTTGAGTAAAAATACATCTTTCTTTTGCTTAGGTATATAAATATTCTCTGAGGATCCACATTGGTATGCTACTCCAACCTCTTCAAATGACGACATGATGGGAGCATGATGCAAAAACTAGAAAAAGCTGCATACAGCCATCATATCACCCACCACCAACCAACCAACCTGATAATAATGCAGTGGAAGTGTGTTGTCTAGTCGTGTAGAGCTTTCGAAACTAGGCAAGGCGCAGCACAAAAATTCCATCATTCTACTTTACTCTCATCTCTTACTACATTACATTTACTATGTGATATGATAATGCTGATGATGTGCTGAAATCGATCCAGTAATTTCCACTTTTACATTCATATCTTTCCCCAGCTCTCCAGCTATTATTATTAAAATGTAAATAATGTGTTCACATGAACAACCCATCTCCTCCTCCTCTTCCTTCCTTCCTCCTTTACGATGACAAAAGGAATGTCTCTCAAATTTGTGATGGGAGTACTTATCGCCATCCAGCCAGCAGTACTACTGGCAAGTAATAACAATCAACATTCTACAAATCATATCGTGCATGGAGACGAGCATCGTATCGGTCCAAAATAGACTTTTTTGTGGTGACAAACAGTTCAAGTGGCGAGAGCAAAAGTGAATGGGCGGATGAAACAAGTAGTGTGCGTGGTATCTGGTCTTTCAAGCTGAATCAGTAAACGGAAATGAGTAGGGATGTAATAGATAGATATAGGTTTCACACACACATACACATGTCATTGCCGTCACCTCCACCTCCAATACAAGTTTTCAGGAAGAACCTGTCAACTTGACATATTTTACGAGAGCAGAGTCTCTTATAAAAAGTCAACGTAATGGAAAAAGAAAAGAATGAAAACGAGAACAAATTATTTTTTATTCGAAAATGTAAAAAATGACGAAAGGTTTTTTCTTGGCCAGAGAGGAAAAAGGGAGAAAGATGTATGTATGTATGATACATGGCTGTCTTCCTCACTTCCATCCAGAGACAAGCTATTATGCATGGCTGGTTCCTCCAATTTTGGAGCGTTTTTTTTTCTCGGAAAGAATTTTTTCGTATTTATATTTGTCTTTTCCTTTCAATCCCTTGTAAAAAAAACATGCCCTCATCTTCACTCTTGTCCTCACTCTTGATTTCATCCGCGTGATTGGAAGTTGGCTGGAAAAAGGCTGAAAAATATATCACCATCATCTTGATCATCAGTAAAAAGGGATCTGTATCTCCCTCGTCGATTCTCAATTTTTACTTGCATTAGATTACTCCATGATTGGCGAGAAGGAATAAGGTTTACTCAATGAAGCCTCCTCTTCCTCCTCATCCCATATCATGATGCTTGACTTCTGCTGATGATAATGGAAGAGAACAAGATTGTTGATGGGAATATAGATCCATACACACGTTCCTTCTCTAAAAGAAAAGGATCTCTTTTAAGATCCCCAGCCCATTTCACATACAGCCGCATATAATGCTGGAAATGTCACGTCAATGTGCAATACAATCATGATTCAATAGTTGACGTGAGCTGAATTCACAATGGCCACCACACGGCGGTGATCGTGGTGCTGTTGATGGTAGCGTGGTTCCCAAAAATATGCCTGGTATCCCTCCTCATCTCTCTCTCTCGGTCTCCTCTAAAAACGCATCTCTTATTTATCATGCATGGTACCTTCCTTTTTCCCTACTAGAGAATTCCTATCCTCGAAAGAGCGAGAACTTTTACTTCACCAAAAAATATATATTCTCATCATCATCGGTCGTGCGGGGCTCAGAGAGAACAAGTTTGTGAAATTCCTTTTCCCTCCACTGGCCCCTTCTCCTATAAACAGGAGTTGGATCAATATGAGAAAATTTTTCAGAGAGTGAAAGATGGACTTCACTTCTCGAATTACCAAACATTTTCCCTTCCCATTACGAAAAAAGCTCTTTCCCAAAAAAAAACTTATATATAAAATATATATGTAATAGACTGCTCCCGTGATGATCATCATCATGATCAGAGGAGGAAGATGACGATGATTCACCAAAAAATTTATAAATATGTGTAGGCCTAAAAGAGAGAGAGAGTAGATACTATTCTGCAAAGGGATGGCGTGTAGAGCTCATAACCCAAAATGGGAAAAGTTTAGTAGGGTGCCCATCATCATAACATAACGACTATTACAAACTGGAAAGGAAAGAAGAAGAAAAATCCACACGAGAAAATATATATCTTTTACAAGGAACAAATTTTATGTACCGGACTGTGCTCCTCCTGGGGAGGTCGTTTTTTTAGTAAAGCTCCCGTTGTTGTTAGCATAATGGTCGACGCGATGCGATGGTTGTTTGCCTAAATTGCACTTTGCATCTTATGAAGGTACGGGCATTTCGTAGGTGAAGGTATGAACAAACTTTGCAAAGTTCTTGGCCATCCTAATAGTATGGGTTGGTCTAGCAAGTCAAGACCCAAAGTTCTTTCACTTTGTATTCCCTACAAATCAGCAAAGTCATTACTTCAAGTCATACAGCCAAAAGAAAAACGAGAATTTGTTATGAAAAAAGTTTTCTCAGATTCTTCCACGCCTTCCCCCGTCCGTCTTTCCCCTCTTTTTCTTTAGCCTTTACAGAAATTCATGATGGACAAAAATCTACGACCTCTCACCAAATTTAACTTTTTTTATGCTGGGCTAAATCAAATTCAACGAATATTGACTGGAAAAGGATAACTCAAGAGGAGCTCTTTTGTTATATTTCTATATTTATGTATGGAAAGCTAAAAAAAGGAATGCAAAAGATCTTTTCACCTTGGCCGACCGACATTTTCTATTCCCTTTCTGTACTCCCATATAAATCTAATGCAATACACTAACGATAACGATATGAAAAGGGAAAAAATATGAAGTATTCCTGTACCTACCTACTTCACGTATTGCCTCCTACTAGCTACTCTCGAATGCTTAAGTGAATCGAGGTGGAAAACTGAGAACAAGACTCGCCTCTGAAAATTCCAAAAGGAGAAAACTTGCATAACGAAAGCCTCCTCGTGTTTTTGTGACCACTTTTCTTCCCCGAAAAGCTAAAGCCTTTATCCAGAAAAACCCCTCCAAAAATACAAAAGCTTTACATAACAATCATAATAATACTTTTGGAAGCGTGTGAGATCACCAGACCATCAGACCTTTGGAAGGGAAAGCTGCACTCACTCATGATCATACTAGTGCCAGCCAGTGCTCAAGTGCCGATGACGATAGGAGGAAAAGCAACGAAGCAAAAAGTAATGGGATTATTAGGTCTCTCTATTTTCGGCTCTAAAACTTTCATATCGTATACGCTCTACCTACATATTCCAGAAAGGTGGTTCGGTAGTGGATGTGGAAGTAGCAATAATCATAGCTGGAGTTTTGTATGTATCTGATAAGAGACCTGCATTACCAACACTGAAGGACATTTTACACCAGATCATGTTACTATCAACATATCAAACCAACTCTCAAGTTCCTTTTGTTGCTCTTTCTCTCTCTCTCCGGGTTGGAGAAAAGAGGGCAATAAAAGCTGCAGCTTTTTGTGCTCCTTCTTCAACTCAACTTCCAACCAGCCTAGTAGCTGAAAATGGAGTGGAGCAGTGGAAGTGGACATATAACATTCAACTGCATGTCTCTGCCACATCCATCCTCGTAGAATGAATGGAGCTAACCTGCAATTAAAGTACTGTGCTATTATTGCAATGGATATAAATGAGCTGCTGCGTGTCCGTATGAATAAGACTGATTGCCCTTTCCCAGGAAATGCTAACCTTCAGCAATAGGGCACGTTTTTGGCTCCTCCGGTCACTATAAGACTAATATAATATGCATACCTAACCCTTTCCTTAATATGGTATGTGACCATGCTCTAAAATAAGTTGAGTGGGAGACCTCCAGGAGATGTTAATTTTCATCGTATATGTTTCCATGCACTTTAATATTCTCATTTTTTTTGCATAATGTCAAGTTTAGTAAGTGAGTGCGTAAAACGTGTGATTTGATTACATAGGACAGGCGTCCGGGTGTCGGACCCCACTGTTCCACCATTCAGTCTGGTTATTTGTTTGCACGGACATCTAATCCCGAATTCAAGAGTGAAGGTAGCAACATTCCGAACCCCCGCTGTGCTCATTTCCACTATTTAATGCTGTGTAAAGTAAAATCAAAATGACTTGACTTTGACCATAGGCGTAGGCGTGGAGTACAACAGAAATATCTTGATGTGTATGACATTCTCAAAAATGGTGTCGTGTTCCTGTTGTTCCGTTAATTTCGTTTTGCTAATCAAGAGAGAAAAAACATACTTATGCAAAATAAATTCTGTTTGACTTTCTCTCCTTCCTTCCCAATCCGATTTCCCTCGGTTGTTTTTGCCCCTTCTGGGGTAATTTTTCCTTTGGAAACGGAAATGGATTGTCAAAGTTTTTTAATGCGTTTTGGGAAGGATATTTATTAAATACCCCTTTTGCCCTTTTCCTCTCACTCTAGTTGTTCCTCTTTAAAAATTCTAATAAATAAACTTCGCTTCCTGTTTGGAAACTAAATACTTGAAAGTTTTTTTTTCTCTCCTGGCTCATTCGCAATAAACCAAACACTATGAAAATAAAATAAATCTTTCTAAACAGCAAAGAATTATTTCGCCTCAAGTTCGAGCCAACTGTATTTGTTTAAACATGTGGCAGGGGTGCATGCATATTTTCACTGATAATGAAGTGGGTTAGCTACCACTACCCACCAGTAAGTCCGGCAGAAGGTAAAAGTGGCCAGGGAGAACTTTTAACTCCTTTCCTCTCTATCTGGCTCTACCCTGAAGTTTTATGCCAGCCACACACAGTCTGTTTCTGTTTTCATTTAATATTCAGCAAAATATATTTCCTTCATTAGCAAAGTTTTCTACGAGGACTTAAAAGCCCAGTGGACTTCTCCGTTCTTCCCATCTTCCACAGTGTCTAGTTCACTCACCCGCCGCGTGTTACTCCACACCCACTTCGTTTTCAGATACCGGTCCAAGTTTATCCAACAAACAAAGCTGTTTCCCAACTTTTTCTCCTTTCCTCTCTCTCTCTTTCTCTCTATGCTTACTTCTTCCCTCCGTCCGCGACAAGTGTTTGGCTCCAAACCCATAAAGCATTTAGGTAGTAAATGTATTCGTTTGCTGATTAGACGGGAAAAAGTTCTACTTTCATTCAGATTTTAGAGGGAAATCCATCTCATTTCACTTGCTTTTCTAACACTCCCAAGCCATAGCACACCAGCCACCATCAATAAGATTATGAGGATCATGAATACATGGAAATAAAATTTTCTCCGGCTTTTGCAAACTCCTTTTAAAAATTAGGATCTTGCATATCATTATGTAATGCGTAGCTTACTTTCACTTCCTTCCAGCATCATCAACATCACCATCTCGTTTCGCCATCCAACATGAACTTGTTTCCCTACTTATGGAAATCCTCACTCTTCTCCTTTGACGTTTGCACATTTTCCAGGGAAAATAATAATCACCAACCCCACCGCCATTAAAGTCATCATCATGAGGATTTTCCTTTGGGGAATTGTGATAATAAAACTTTTAGATTTTAGCCAGAGCTCCAATCCAACCAACCTACCAACCAACCAACGTTACAGTAATTTACTCCACTACTACCACACATTTCCTACAACAACAATAGTAGAGTAAAATAGGATTGCATGTAATATAATATTTAAATGGTGTCATTACGCATGCAATACGAGACATGTTTTCTATCCATCTACCCACCCGCACAAAATGAGGCAAGGCAGGGAAAAAAGAGTCAAGCTCGCTACAACTCTCATTATCATGTTAATGTAGACAAGAATGCACACACACGCACAGCAAACATCCAGCAATAATACTATCCCGAAAATAGGGTCATAGCCCTGGCGTTTTGTACTTATTCTCTCTCTCTTGCCTCCGTTAGTGTCTGTTATTTTGCGGGCTTGCTCTGTCGGTGTGTAGCGCAGATCATAATGATCACAATCGGAGTAATAAAAACAGGGCAACAATAGTACTAAGGAGAGTGGTAACAAGATCCATATCTCTAATCAACATCATCATCATCGTCATCATCCAGAGCACCGCAAATTCCCTGTATATTTCTATCCGCTCATATTCCCTCAACATACAACATTCCCTGAAAGACTCCTCTCCTCTCTGTGGTGCTTCAGCAATTCCCAAAACTGAAATTGTTCAGAGGACGATGATGATAAGGCTTATTTCCCAGCTGGTAGCATTATATTTATGACGTTTGATAGTGAATAATACTTCTCTTCATAATAAATAGTTTATTCCTAGTGACTAGAGTTGGACTATATGGAGGGGCTGACTGACAAACTTACCATCAGGAGGATCGATATGGAATGCCAGTTAAAAAGTCGAAAGTGATGTGTGAATGAGCGCGGAAGAGGAAAAAAAATATTAAAAATAAACCTTTTTATTAGAGTTCAGGGGCAGCTCTGAAAGGGTAACAGAGTTCATCATATTAGTCTGGTCTGCTCGGAAAAAGTGAATGAGCCAACTTCACAAGAACGTCGTAGACCAAAGTTGTTTCACTTCCCACACATTCCATAATGTGACGAGCTTTCAGCTCTTCTACATTTCTTCTTTATCTGATTCCATCGCCTGGACAAAAAAAACTCCAGCAGAAGGATATATCCCAGTCAAAACATCTCTTTCACTCGCATACATCACAGAACATTCCCCCAGCATAATATCCGTCACAAAAAAAACTTTTGAATGAATCCTACTCCTTGTCAATACTGAACAGAAAAAAATGAGAAGTTGGGAGAGGGCAAAGGACACGGAAAAATGCGATTGTAACATGGTAATAAATACAACTGCATTTTTATTCAGCGCTCATATGCATATTTATGCACCGCAACGCAAGTAAGAACTTATTACATAGCACTGACTCCAATTAATGTCTTATTGTAGCCCAACAAGATGTGAATCAATTACAGACAACATTTTTATGCATGTACCTACTTTTTACCTACTCTTTTTTAGGTACATTAAGAAAATGCTTCGCACAGGTGTAGGATCAAAAGCCTTGATATGCACAGCTTACAGGTAGGTAAAGGGCTAAAAAACATGAATCACTTTCAAAATGACAAATGCATAATCTCTTCCTTTTTCCACTATACAATTGGATTATTATTTATTATTACATTTTATATACGCTTTCCAAAGAAAACCGTGTGGGAAAACTTGAACCTTCACACAAGTCAACATGAAAAGCCAAATAAAAAATCCAGAAATCCTAACGGGGAACGGGAACTGGAAGGGTAACAATAAAATACCTTTCCCTGCTACATTCTAGCACAATCGAATTTTTTCCAACCAAGTAGAAAAAAAATCACCGGGATTGAAAATCCTGAAGGGGGAACTCCACACAAGAAAAGAAAGGAAGGGGTCAGGTGTCATCCAAAAGGCAAGGTGCATCATCCTTTCATTCTTTACAGAGCTTAAATGCATGTATCTATGCATCTTTCTTTCCCCCTCCCTCATTTTTTCTTCTTCAACCCAGTCATATATATTTTTCTTTTCAGATGGAAAAATCTATTATCCTGCAGCTCAGCTCAGCTCAGCTCAATTCACACAACCAACATATGCTTTTGTGACCCACTTGTTGTAAGGAAGATAAAACTGGAAGTTGCTGTTGCTGCAGTGCAGTGGGCAAACGTAAAGTGCTTGCAAGGTGACTGTTTTCATCCCGCCTCTAGATGAGAAAAGGAATTAATAGTGTCAACAGAAATAACTCATTTCTCTTTGCTATTATTGCAGGCACAATCATAATCATATAAATTCTTCCTTTCCCCTCATATAAATCATTACTATTATCATATATGGAACATATCATATGAAATGAATGCGTTCATTAATAAAATTTATCTTTAAAATATGCTACACTACAGTATAAAATCTCCGTTGCATTTATGCATTTAATAAAAAATAAATATTTATAGCCCAGCCAAGGTTGAACCTTCTTTTTTCCGCTGATTGTTAATTGCATGGGAAACCACTCTCCCTTGCAGTGATCCTTGTGGTATGGTATGGTTATGGTACGGTCGCATTCATCATATCGCATTATCGTAACTATAACTTAATTTTATGAGTTGTTCACAGAGAGCCCATTTTCAAACTAATCAAGGAAGCAATATGTTTTTTAAAGGAGAGGGATCGCTTTTTAAGTTCCATTTACCCTCATTCATCATTCATTTATCAATTGCGGTCTCATTCTAATCCGCTTATTGCTTGCTTCCCCATCTAATCTCCTGTTCTCAATTCATAATGTCTCGCCCGTCGGGATAGTAAAATCGGCCATAAAAATAAAAGTAAAACAGACCTTTTACCCATTTTTACCAGCTGCATATAAAGTTGATCTGCTTATATGCATCGCAATGCAGTCAGGCCCATGTAATTGAACCAACCGACCAGACATGCACTAAAACTACGGAATAAAGGAAAGCGGAGATTAAAATTAACTCAAATGAAAATTATAGTGGTGATAAAGAAAATTATTGCTAAAAAATAGGGACTAATGTGTGGGACTTTTTGTGACGGAGGAAGTAGAGTAGTGTATTGGACGCTATAGTAAACGTAAACCTTATCGAGACGAAATTAGCCATTTCACCTTCACTCTTTTCATTTCCTTCCTATCGGGGGTTATAAATAAAATACAAACTCATCTTTCACATCCTGTTAAGTTCCTGTCCTAATAATAGCCTATGGCATCAATATCAACTCATCAACTGGTGGCATGGCATGGTCTAAACAATAAAAATATATATTATCGAAAGTCCCCTATCTTTATTTTTCTCTACAGATTGCACTTATGATGAGTGACTGAGCACCTCAACCAACTTGAAGTTATTATGGGATGCCGCTGCTTCTCATCACCAATTTATACGCAACTTATAATCACGCTATTTTTAACGTAATGAAAACAGAGAGAAAGACATTTATTTCCCCTTTTGTTTTTATCCAAACGAACCATCAACTTCCATGCTTCTCATCGTCCCCACTCTCCCAGCGTCATATCATCAGGAACGAAAATATCCCATAGAGATTTTAATATGAATACGGCTACTTTGAAAGTTTCAACAATGGGGAGAACAGGAACATGCCAATCCCCATTTATATATCTATCTACACGATATGTTTTGAAGGAATGATGGTCATGATGATGTTATTGCCATTAACTTCCCATATTTCAACAGCAACAACCAGCTAGTAGGGACGGACGATGAGAGTGAGTGACTAGGCACGGCAAGTGCTATATCCGGGAAATACATTGCTGAAAATGAGCTTCATCATCATCAACCCAACACATTTTATCGACACTGATTGTGCGAGCCTGTTTAGTGAAGTAAGTGAGTGGTAAAGTTATGTTAATAAAAAATGGTTATTATTACACTTCGAGCGTATATAGACTTTTTTTTCTTCAGATAGATGCTCTTTTCATGTTCATATTTCAGCATTGTTTGTTGTACTCATGTTAGTTGGTTATATGAGGATGTCTGTGTGGCTTGGCTAGCATGATGTGATCGTGATATGATGATTGTTAATAAACTGGACTACGCAAGCAAACGACAACACGAGGGTTGAGTGAGGTTCACCCTTCTTGTTGTATAAACCATGAAACGGAAGTGGTGATTGCTACAATTGCAAGGGTATACATAGCAGGAGAGAATTTTTGTCATGTCATTTTCATTTCTGAAAAATATTATTACCATCATTCCATTCAAAGGAATGATATGTTCCACTTATCTTCATGGGCATGCCAGCCATGAACGTTATGACATGTACATTTAACCGTGCAGGAAAATAAATTCTATTCTATAAACTATTTTCCCCACCACCATACCAGCCAGAGGAGGAGGCCACAAAACTGTACTCTCTGCAACCAACTCCAAATCCGGGATAAAAAATTCAGTTTTAAATTAAAAACTTTTTTTTCTCATCCGTATAAATAGCTCTAGTTACTTTTTCTATTATTATTGCTGGACCATTGCTAATATCCTTTTAGAGATTCCTGTCAATTGTCACTCATTTCGGTAAATGGTGGATGCGTGCAGAGGTCCGCACAATACTCCCAGCCAGCAGCGTTATACTAACAATGATACATAATAATATGAACTTGTTTTGCGGTTCATGGTTGACTTGCGTCCGCGTCCCCGAGCAGCAAGCGTATCGAATAAGAGCTACTAAAGTATTAGGTAATACATATATCGAATTCCAAATATGTACCTACTTGCACCGCACCACTGGCTTGTTCAAATATTGCAGTACTGCACCACCAAGACCAAATGACATTTTTTATGTACTCCTCCAACTACTCCAATGTTTCCTTCAACATACATACAATAATACTCCCATCATAAATTGAAATTCATTCCGTAGCCATTTAAAATTGTCGTGTTTAACTCCAAGTCATTACTTCATAGTTCTACAACTCAAGCTCAGCGTAACCATTTTTTCTTGAGAAACTAGAAGGAAATAAAGTAGCATAAATGGCTTTCCTCCTACATGTCAATTCGCTCTTTTCGCTCTCCTTTTTCTTCCCATAAGTATTTTATGCATGTTCCCGTATATATACTATTTATTTATTTGCAGTAATTTTTTTCTTCAACAGAAATTGTTCTGGAAAAAAAGCAAGCCATTAACTGTAAGCAAACGCTGCTATTATTGTGCACTGCCTAATACCCCCAGCTTAAATCACAATAAGGAACAAAATATTATTGCTCCTACAAACTACATGTATGTTGTGACGCACGACTGGCAATGGAGGCAACCAGCACGGCAGGCAATCTTCTCCTCCTCCCCCCTAAAAAATCGGGAACATAAAAAAGGCACTTGAATTCAGAAATGAAAAGGCCATAAACTTTATCAAAAACACTGCTTACGACGAGACGAACGAGTTTTAAAGTAACTTCTCTCCTTCAAAAGAAAGTCTTCAAAGCTCCGGTTTATGTATTTTTTTTTTGTATTTCCTCCTTCTTCTTTCCCTTTCCCTACGTCATTCATTCAAATCGTTCTCCAATTTTGGAGGAAAACCGGATTAGAACTGGAACATATCAGCTAGTGCCAGCAGTGT
>JAQGAI010000249.1:0-23550 GCA_034696905.1 Lepidocyrtus violaceus | reverse complement strand
TGCAGAGGAGTTAGTACTCGATAGCCTTTCAGACCGATTGGTTGTCTATTTTGCAGCAGCTAGAACTGCACGTTTTTTCTGTTCCAAGCTTTCCATTCCTCCCCCAGTGGAGAGAATCCTGTCAGTAGTCGTAAGATAATTTTAGAAGGGTCGCCCCCTTATTTAATATTTACTAGAACTCTGTTAGTGTTAATTTTAGTTAATAAAAGTATATTAAAGTTGTTTAAAAGTAGTTCCAAGCGTGTGTCACTCCAGTGCGCTCATTTCAGTCCAGCGGTCCGAACCAGGCTTTGGAAGAAGAATCCAACAGTGCAGGGATAAAAGTTTAAAAACCGCAGCGGAAGAGCTGCGTTGGCATCTCAAAACATTCATTTTTAAGCGGTTTAGAACCCGCTAATCATCAGTTAAAAATTGTGCATCGAAAGTAGAATTTTCCATCATTTTGAGCCATTTTCGCGTAAAAAACAGAACACAATTCATCTACCCAATTCAATAGAAAATGGACTAACATTTTTATACCCATGAGCTCTTCAGTCAGTCATCCATATTTCATTAGCTCCTTTCTTCTCGATGAATCTCGAGACTTTTTTTTGTTTGTTTTCCAAAAACACTTGATTTTGAAACACAAAATATTATGCAAGGCATACATTAATTAAGTTTTTGTTGGTTGACTAATGACTATCCACAGTCTGGAAACAGGATGCATATAGCCAGGTAGGTACACATAACACATTGCACAACTAACCGGCTCCGACATACATAAAATGAAAATTCGGAGAAAAGTATGAAATGAGTCTTCGTTGGCAAGTCCGATTTTATTAAAGCTTCATTAGGTACGTTGGTACGTATAAACTGGATATACATAGTTATCTTTAGTAATAATATGGAAGGAATGTATGGACTCGTTAGAGGGGCACTGCTTATATTAGATCATACCTGATGCAGAGTAAGCAATTCTCATCCCATCAAATCTCTCCGCGCTCCTTGCCCGTCTCGGAGCAGCCATAAACCTTCTCCCGTTAGCTTTCACCGTATCGTGCTCATTAAAAATGACGGGAGACTGGGCAGCGGAAGCTGCGGGACTGTTAACGGTAGTCCCGGCCACCGAAGCTGCATGAATTTGTTGCTGATGATGACGATTTAGCCCGTTGGCCAAAGAAGCTAGCAACGCCGGATCAATATTTTGCTGTCCAATCATTTGCAAGGGTGTTCCATACAGGGGAGAGCAGCTGTCGAAGGATCTCTGAGGTTGAGTTCGTGCAGGGTGGGCTGATACAGGTGTGGTGGTTGCAGAGGATGTACCAGACTTTCGAAAAAATCTGGCATTCTTCTTGTCCCTTACTCCCTGGGCTGTTATCCCATTTAACGTTCCGGGCATGTTGTTCTCCATTTTTCCTAAGGCAAAAATGAAAGAAAAAGAACTTTTCTCGTAAAACAAAACTCATCATCATCATGAAAGATAAGGATAAATATAAAATGGATCATTAGCTATGAGGAACAAGGTGAAATTCATTGTTATCATTTAGCATGTGCCATGTCCCATTACAGCTCAAGTCCGACAACGACAAAGAAGGTCCCAGCATTCTCCATTCTTGTTTCTTTTCCCTGCTATAAAAATCCTACTGTGGAGATAACGACCGACCGGACCCTTGATACTATTAAAGCTCATTAATGCCACTTTCCTTTCGTAGGAAATGAAATGAGCCTCAAGGTAATACTTTTCCATCATCCTAACAATGTATGCGATAAAAAACTTTCCATGTGAAACTAATTTAAACAGGCAAGGAGAATGGATTTGCACCCACACATTTGTAGGATTAAATTCATCAGACAGATTTTTCCTTTGCTTCCGGTACAGAATAGTCTTAATGAATGATATTTCAAACACCGAAAGTACTTTTGAAGTAACACGTAACTTAAACCGTACTTGTGACTCATAAAATTAAAAAAAAAATCCTTTATGAGGAAAGGTCCTTCATTCATTGACGTTTTCCCTTCATGTATAGGTATGAATAAGAGTCCTGATAACACCGCCTACAACAGTTCGTGGAATCATGTTTTTCAAACATTCCCCGACATGAAAGAAAAGTTCTTGTTAATCTTAACACTAAAAATTCATATTGTATGAATTGTTTTGAATACTTATTCAAATAAAAGCTACGCTGTTGAGAATAATATGCTCCCTGTCATGTCACATGAAAAACGCCAACGCAAAATTCATACCCGAAGGAAACGAAGCTGATATGTTAGCCGAGGATAAAATAATAATGTATCACTTCAGCATCAACACAACACTCGAGAACTGGTGGCAGGCTTTTATTATAACTTTCCCTGGAACAGGAACAGGATGTAGTGTAATGTAAAACGAAACTGTGGATGGTTCAGTGCCAGTGCCCGCTGGTGAAAGTGTGGTTATGTTTCGTGATGTTATCCTCGACGATTATCGCCCCGTTTCCTTCCATCTTTCTAAAACTGGCTGTAATGATGAAACATGAATTTGGCACGTACAAAATGATATACCTATGAACATAAAGAGCGGAGATGGATGACGCTCGAAGAGAGGTAACCCTTGCAGAGTCTTGTATTCAATTTTCATTATAATTAGATATAAATTATAACAACATAAAACCATGCATATTTTGTTCTTTTACCATATTGTGTTCTCAAATCCACTGAGAATTTTACAGGGGAGATTCAAAAATGCTTTAGTTTGCTTAGCTTACATTCACTCCATCTTATATTACTGCAGTATTTCCCTCATCGCCGTTAACGGAGAAATGATGTAGCGAGGCGGGGAAAGTACTTATGCATAGATAATTTTAGTCTCCCCCAAGTGGTTTCGCTGATTCAACCATATAGAGTTACACAAGTACGTGAGCTTATGAAACTGGAGGAGTTGTTTTTGGCTGTGCCTAAACATGACCGTCACAAGTTTTTTTGTTATTTCCTGTCACAAAAGAATATTATTTTGTGGAAGGTACCACAACACAATGCATACATACCTATGAAAGTACTAATAATTTATTCACATTATTTAACTACTTGAATTGTCTCCTTCTCCGACTAAGTTTGCTTTTCATGAAAGGAGATGGAAAAGGACAAAAATTGGCATCCGCTGTCATAGTCAACAACGAAGGTAAAGAAGTAACTTGAGGTAGACGGGCATGTAAAGATAAAATGTGAAATGGCTTGGTTGAGCTTGAACATGACCTTGAAAGGAACAAAAGGATATTCGATTTTATCCTAGGTCCTAGTCATTTCACATTTCCCTCGGTATTCCAACAGGAAAAAAACGTCTTCGTTTCTATGCAAAGCCAAGATAAATGGGACACGTAAGATGAGGGGGAGTTTGCAAGGTTTATGCCCATTACTCACGCAACCACACTACCAAAAGACTAGCCTTGATTTTTAATATGCGATTTGCATAAAATGGGTTGACTCTGGCTGCATTGTGCGAAACCAAGCAAGTGAAATCAATTGAGTGAGTTGTGCAAATATGATTAAAGATTATTGTGTACGATAAGAGGAATTTTTTTTGAACATTTTTGCACTGTTTAGATTTCTACTACAATTGACTTTTGCTAACTAGGCACCTTTGCATTTTATGTTCAATTTCAGCAAATGATCTCCAATATAGTTTCCTTTTTAAGATTTGAGAGAAACTTGAAGATTATAGAAAAATACATCCTTGCCATCCAACACCTGACTGCCAAGCAACTTCCGGACATTATTCCATAAAAAAAACTTGTTCTTTGTATTGCATTTGCAACTATGTAGGTAACTACAAATAATACACTGTCATATTTCTTCCTGTTCTGTCCGTATTTTCAATAATGAAAAGGAAGAAAGGGATCAAGGAAAAATAGAAAAAGTGAAAGTCCGACTTTATTTCTACGACAGATCTAAACAAAGTTTTCTCTCCTGCTTATAAAACACTGAATAAGCATCTTTTCCAATTGGAGTATTTTTCGTATCATGTGTATGTATGTGCTTGGCTTTGTAATGTCATGGATGTCTTGTCATAAATCTTCCAAAACGACTGGAGCTCTTTATTCCTTCTAGGTTTTTTTTCGAAATTGACTTTCTTTTCTTAGGAGAACCTAGTACTCACTCAGCATTTTCAGCTTATAGTGATAGCCTTACATTGTGCTTTCTTTGATAATGATAAGGGAGTAATATATTTTTTGCTCGTCAAGCTCTTTTTCTTCATTTCACAGTGATTTGAATTGGGATGAACGAAAGCCGGAGCCAAGCATGTATGAAAACCACGGAGAAAAAAAGATAAAATTCTAGACTATAGCTGGGTTATCGAACTCAATAAAAAATCTTGATCCAACCGATAATCCGTGAATGACGGGGGTATTCCACTTGGCAAATTTTGAGTTCCTTCCATGATAACCAGCTATAATCCATTTACTCTCAGACTAGCTTTCATATGAAATGAAAAGTTTTTTGAGTACATTTAATAAACGCTAGTTTGCAACTGTCCCCCGAAAATTTTTACTCGCTGACAGTTTCCATCATCATCAAACCATAAAAGCCATCAACCCACACTTTTCGATCCAACAAATATTTTTGCATCCCACATCCCCATGTTATATTATCCCGAGGAATGTGAGCAGTGAACATCCATAATAGACTGTTTTTTAGTTCGCGATCAATCATCTTTTCCCCTTTTCTCTGCAATGCTTTTGTAAGTACAATCTTCTGTTCTCTGATCTGACATACTTTCTCCCTGTTGTCGTTTCACTCTTTTTCCGTTGGGCACAAATCGCATGCGACGAAGAAAAAAAATGGAATGGGGTCGATGGCACTCTCTGCTCCACCAACTCTATCTCTCCAACAGAAACTGTTGTTATTTCAGAAGGACCTTTCTCTCATGTTATTAACTTCTGGCTTTTCCTCTTATAAAATGAAAACAGTTTCGTTTCTCCCCAGCCGAGGACTGGGAGGACTGACTCCTTTTTTAGGTATTTATTTTCCTATTCCCTTGCTGGCGTGAAGGAATTCCCTTCCTAGTTTTGTAATCCCTTTTTCGACAGAATTCATCAGAGCACACAACCAGCAACGCTGGAAACCTGGAAGAGTGAAAGTACTAACTAGAGACACTGACATGCATTCTAACTCTAAACCATATGATTCAAGGACAATATACTTTTCAATAATCCGTACATGCTATATTGGACTACACAGAACATCTTTTACCTATTTGAATTTCGTACTTTTCCGTCCGCTCCCTCATGTCTGCAAATATATTTGACAACTACGTCTTGCAAGAAACGATCAAGGAGTTAGAGCTTGAACTTACACCGCACATCCCACATTTTTCCATTCCATATATGACCAAGAGTTTTTGGAAGTATGACAGCGTAATAAAAACCCTGTTTGAGAGTTAATACCCCCCTCCTCCTCTCAAGGAATGAATGTTGAGTAAACAATATTCGGAATTTAATACCAATATTAAATTGATTTTCTAACGCTTTATTTTCAAGTGGGCGATGGCTATGATGTCTCTGATACTAAAGTACAGTAGTATAATGATATGTCTCCTTCACATACATTATGCAATCATGGATGTTATCCTTACATGAACGGAGGAAGTGATGGTCTACTGCCAATGAATTGAACGATGGGGTACGAGGAGCAAGAACAAACTGTTATTACCGTTCATTCATAATATTTCGGCGTGACATGACATAACTCGAATTGAATTATCCCTTTCTTGTTAGCGTTCAGTACATTTCCTTTCATTGGGGTACATTAGTTTGACCGCGGCATATTTTTGTAAACAACCGAGAAAAATAATACCATACATCATGAAATGTGTTTGTAACTAATTGTCTAATTTCCATTTGTTCAGTTTAGCCTTACAATTATGTAATTTAAAAATATATCCGTTCTGCTAATTGAATGTAACCTTTAACTTCAGAAAAAACTTTGGGGTAGATTTAATTTTGTTGTTTGAAGGAAATCTTGATTTTTTGTTTGATCTCCCTACGACGGAAATATTTACGTAATGAGCGGTAATCATAATTTTAATATTGAATTAGGGCCCCCCTTTGAAAATTTATTGTCTCATCTACATTTCCTGTTTTCCAGTTTCTATCAAAGACTGTCTCATTCCTTGGAACAATGTCTCCAACCTAACTTTTAATGTCTAAAATGAAGGACTTTAAGAAGTCAAAAAGTTTGTAACAGGCTCTTGATGACAAACCCGTTATGTGGGTGAAGTTAAAACAAAAGGAAGGAATTTCCTATTAAAATTCCTTACCTTTTGCAAAAACTGAAGAGAATCATTCGAGACAAGCCGCTTACCACCACCACACCATAGAAAAGTTAAAGCGCAGTTGAATTGGGTTGGTTGGAAAAAGAACATTAGAATTATGACAGAAGACATTTTTGTCCTTGCAAAGAATTAATAAAAATAAACTTTTTTGTCATGAAAATGAGTAGATTTATTCAGGTGCAAGTACTTACCCCTACAACCACTTAACTCTCCTTCTTAAAGACCTTTCTCCTAAGTAATTTAGCAACTATCTACATTTGCATTCATCGTTACTTTATTTTTTTGGCATTTTGAGTCGATTTTCTGGAGACTTGTTCCAACTTGGGTTCAACTTTTTGGATGCCCTCCATCTTCGCTGTAATAATTTACTACCTTACTAATTTGTCCCTGTCCTAATTCTAATTATGCTTTCACCAAAGTCTTAAGAAACTTTTTTCCAGGAGGGTATATACTTCAACTGTGCTATGATTATGCTGAAAATACTGCTATATTTTTTATCGATGCGGATACTTTCTAGGCTTAATCCCCTTACATGTGAAATGCAAAACTTTTTCTTCTACCTTTTCTCCATTTGTCCTTGGGCAGGATATAATTGAAAAATTATTGGATGGAAAAAGAGACATTTATCGCTACCGAAATGAGCGGAGTATATACCAAAAGTAAAATCGGTAATGTTCCGAAACGGATCAAGAAAGGCCATTAAGAAAATGCAAAAATCGATTATAAAGTTGGAGAGAGAGATACTTGTTCGTTGTTGTAATGAAGAGATAAAAATAACTCGAAGGTTGGAGAGTAACAATGAATGAGAAATATTTTAGGGCAGGTCTGGGTCGTCTCAATCTTATTGCATGAAATTCAATTCAAGGGTATATTGAGAAAAGTAAGTACTTAGGAATGTATTTTGAAACGTAGTAAATTCTCATCCGGCTGGCTGTTTTGTGTTACTCTTCTAGTTTTATCAAACTAGCCAATTACAGTTGCGAAAAAACGGTTATGAAATATTTTTATTCACATCTGCAAAACTATGTCATAATTGGGAAACACATTGTTTGCTGATCCACTATTTCAGTCGGAGTGAGAAAAACATGGTTTGTTATTTAAAAATGATTCAGAAAAATCGAAAGACCAACAAAATGTCCCTGTTGCCGTGTGGGTGTTAGTATATGATGTGGGCTCGAATTTCGAAAGGAGTTTTCAATAAAAATCAAGCAAAACTGATGAAATTGATGACATGACGGATTCTTGTCTGCTCGAACATTGTCTACTTAGCCTTCTTCAATGTTTATACTCTGTGGGGGTTTCAACACTTCAAATTTCAGATGACGGCGGCTGTTACATGAGACTGGCTTCTCTTATAACATCTATTGTAGGAGGAAGAATTTAGGTATTATGAACTCACTCCAAACAGCAACAACTCTTATCGCCTACTAACAAAACACTTTAACTGTGATGAAAACCTTGAATGGAAAAGTTCACGTTCTTTGTTCATCCGCCAAAAAGTAAAAGTTCACGAAGAACTTCTTTATATGTAATGTGATATTCATAATGTTTTGAAAGGAAAGCGACCTCCCACACGATTGTCTCAAAATCCTAATTTCTTTCTCCCCTTTCATCAGTACATCAAAGATTGATTAAATTTCTTGGAATCACCATTCAAAGAAAGACTGTTAGAACTGTTGTGAATTATTAAATTTAAGGAAAATATTTACCTGTTTCATTTTTAAGTGGCTTTTGCTGAATCAAATAGGTAATCATAAATCGGATATTTTTGGAAGAAAAATAATGACTATTATTGTAAATTCTTGAAAGAGTTTAAGAAATTGGCTTTGGTCGTTCTGCATTGAAAATTAAGGAAGGACTTGTGTTTCGATGACAGTAAACAACATCCTTACTTTTATTGAAAACACGCTGGCTTTGAAGTTTTGAAATCAGCCCTACGCCAACCTTTACATCTGCCTTTCAAGTTGTTTACGCCAGACTTGTTGTTGGTTTTATTTGAATCTTTTATAAAAAAAAATGTGTCAAATCAGTTCAAACTTCAAAAGGACCATATACCTTTCATAATTAGGTAACTTGTTTTGACTGCGTCGTTCGTTTTGATGTTCTACGAATTCCTTTCAGTTGAAATGAATGAAAGTGTAGGTTCCCTTTTACTCCAAATCTGAAGCCAATGCTAAGTTCGTGTAGAAGCAAAGGTATGTTATAACAACGGTAGAATCAGAAATAAAATCGAATTATCGAAGTTCTGGTTCGCGGACATTATTCGTCTGAAGTCTGAGTTTGAAAACAGGTGCAAATGTTTCTAGACACAAATCGTCATCGTCTACCTTTCCATTATGACCCTTTCTATTCCTAATTCGTAGTAGTATGTTGTTTGATATTTTTTCATTCAACGAAACCAATTGACAAAACAGTAAGCATTTTTCGCTAACAGCAGGGCCTATTTTTTATGATTTCCCATCTCGAAAAAAATTAGCAACCCAACCAGAATTTATCAGAAGCAAGCGAAGCATTTAAAAAAAATACTTAAATGAAATGGCTGCAAATATGTTTTCCCAACCACTGTAACACTATTTAAAAAAAACTAGGCCAAAAATTATGAGAGAGTGAATAACTGCTGTCATCATTCTTCATTTTCTTTCTTCCCCTACAACGCAAAAGTTCCGGGAACTACTTTCCATGTAAGATGGACAGAATTAGTTTACCGCAGCGCACCAAAGCTCCAAAATCACTTTTCCTGTACAGCCATCCATATACAACGAAGTTGTGACATGACATAACATTCTCCAGAGTTTAGCGAGTGGGAGAAAGCGTAACAGGAATGGTTTGCAAAAATTAAGGACATCAGTGATGGTATGGCAAGATATAAAAAGTAGGAAAATGATACTCCATGCTGAGCTTTTGTTGTGTAAATGGCAAATGGATGGTGTGATGGATGACAAACTAGGACAGTAGGGATATACATGTGAATACACGATTCTGTAATAATGATAAACGAGATGGTAAAATCGTTGTGACAAAACTGTAAACAAAACCGAAATCCAAGGCCCAGCTAAGCTTGGAAGCTATTTCCACAGCCTCTAATTTTACATTTAAATGAAGCAATAAATGACACCTAATTAGGGTTCCTTGTTTAGAGTAATTGCAATTAAACAGCTATTCTTTTCATGAAAAAAAAAAGAATTTAAATTATAATTTAAACTGAGAATAATTTAAGCGAAATTTTCATTCTGCCGGTTACACCAGATTCTAGAGGCTTCTGTATTTTATCAACGTAATGGGAAATGCATATCAGCAACTCTTGAGGAAATAATGAATAGGTACGTCTAACAAGCAATTTGCAATCCCTATGCATCCTGTGGTTATATACCAAGCCGGGAAAGGAACTGGAGCAGCGTCTTCTACACGCCAATGCTCCGTACTCCCGTCGTGCGTTTTCTTTTTAGTAAAAAAAATCAAAGAAAACGTGCTCTTGAATGACCTTGAAATGAATGATTTTAATTAACAGTTAAAATACGGAAACTTGCAAAGAAACTGATGAGAAAACCATAAGTACCTACTTTATTTGCACGGTTCTCGAGTGCAAGGAAGCAGACTTGAAAACTGGAAGCCTGAAGCATCAACATTTGAGAATGTGAGGAGGTAAAATTGGTTTAATTATTAACCGTGAAATTGGCGCTATGCTAACATTTTAATAGGCAAAGGGCTTGCAAATAGGATTCTATCTACACATGGATTGAGATTCGACACTTGTGACTTTCTCTGGATATAAAAACAAAATAGAGGGAACCACCACATCGAGAGAATAAGATTCTCACCTTTAGATTTATAGATAAGTACATATTATGTGCCATGGCACAGTATGTATGCAAATACTTTTCTCTCGAAACCAATGCATAAAATGGAAATTACGCTCGTGAATGAACAATGAAATTTCTTTCGGAAACTCCATGAATTTTGCGGTAGTTCCTCAAGGCCTTCTTCATAAAAACAGAGGGAAGCAATTAAAAGTAGCTAAAGCAGTGGATTACTACTCGGGAGAAAGCAGACTAGTGAAAGGAAATGCCTCTTCAGTATGCATGCGGGGCATATCCTTACTATCACATTACTGTTATTGCACTGAGAATCCAAATGGTGAAAGTTGGGGCTGGGAAATGCCTTATTGCGATTGCTTTAGACGTGGGGAAAGTTGGAATTGCAAGGTTTCCCTTTTTATGCCTATAATAAAAACGTCTGAAATATGAGTAGCTCAAATGTTTTGACATTTCTCCCGCTTGTGTAGTGTAGTGTTACATAGTTTGTTTGAGTAGGAAGTAGTACATACCTATGCCTATTTGGAAACATTATTTAGGTGGATGAGAGCATGTAATTTCGCTCTAAGCTTTGAATAAAGGAAGTAACTAAATCATCGCTGTTGTAATGAAGCTTCCAAATACAAATTACAAAATTTGGACAAAGTGCAAGGTTCCTTTTTTGACAAAAAAAAAGTCAAGAACACGAGAAGGAAACATTAAGAGTTGAAGAAAGTAGATTGAACACAGAAATGGGTAAAAAACTCAAAAGGAAATGTGCGGCTATAATATGCAAATCATTTGTTGTGCTCATTGGGGAAATTTGCTTAGCATGTTGAAAAGTTATGTGGGTAACTTTTTATTCATGTAAGTACATAAATGCATGTATAAAGAAATGGATGCTGATCCATTATTATACCGTTCCAAGTTCATTCTTTTGCTTGATCCGTATTGTGAACGAAGGTCGTTTCAAAAGGGAGGAATCTATTATGGCTGCAGTTTTTACAGGTATGAAAATTAGTTTGACGAGAATTTTCCTTCAATAAGATATGGAAAGGGAAGTGAAGTAGAAAATTATCATTCCCTATGCTCCCTCCCTTCTAATTAATTTTCCCCTTCACTAACAATAAATTCGACAGCGATTTGCACCCCTAGAGGGGTACATGTGTTTGCATGGATGAATTCATGGCTATGGATGACAATGACAATACAGTAACTCACAAGCAATGCCAATAAGTTCCCATATTTGGTCAGGTAGACGGAACCAAAACGAAAGGACAATTTACGATTAGATGATAAAAATAAGATTCTATGAAAGTAGATAGGAAACTACATATAATGATGTCGAAGTCGAGGTGATAATGATACAGACGAATGGATGGCTCAGATGGATTTGTACACAACTTATTCAGCTTGGTTTCTTACGGTCCTCATTAAAATTAGGAATAATATGATATACCTATTGTGCAAGTTTTCCTTTTTGAGTATGGGATATAAATAGAAATACGGAAACTTGGATGAAAAAAGAAATAAAAAGAAGCTGGGCTCATTAAAAATATTTTCCGCTGTACTAATTCGGTTGCTCAAAAAACTTTGTATTTGCGGAATTCAAGAAACTTGTGGCTTGGGGATATTTCCGATGTAGATTTCAAAATTCAAATAAAAGAGTAAAAGTTTTAGAATAGTTTTTGACGAAATTACAAACATTTGCCTGTTCAAGGTTCAATTTCAATGCAGTGAATGCAGGAGACACAACCAACTTCTTATTACCAGTACTGCCAGTACAAAGTTTCAAAATTTATAGAACGGTTTCAATTGTTTCATGATTTTGTAAGATCAGGAAGTAAGGCCCGAAAGAGAAGGAAGCTTACAAAGGATTAGCAATTAGAACAGTACATTCGCATTCATGGATTGAACCGATGGAATAAGTTAATCAATTAAAAACTAAATAATTATCCAAGTTTGAAATTATTGCCTTCACAGTAGACTTGGTTGGTATAATGATAATGATAATGCAGGAGATCAATGACTAAAGTTTTCAGCCAGTGTGTATATGGGATGAACTTGAAACTTAACTAATGTATGTTTTGTTTAAATACAGACTCAAAAGCGTACTCATGCTTACCTGGAAGTTTATGGAGTTGACAATGGAAGTGAATGTAAATTGAAAGTAGCACGAACAAAGTGAATTGGCAGCCCTAGAAGTTTTTTTAATACTCCAGCCACTTTACTTCTTCCCTTTTTTGAAAGCGCGTCAAGTTGTTTACTCAAACAAAATGATTATTATGTAAAATAGTCAACTTGTTATTCCCTCTTCTTACAAATTATTATGGAAATGGGCTTCGAGTGGAGAGGAGACAAGTGGAAACTTTTACCGTTGTGTGTGTCCCGCCACTGTGTGTATAGTTGTCTCTCACTTTTTGGACAACTTTTCGACAATCCGAAATTCAACGGAGATGTCAATCACGGATGGGTATGTAAAGTAAAGTACTATACTTAGGAACGACGACAACACTTGGCTCTGTCTTTGTTGTTAGACTTCAGAGGGAATCGTATGCTCTATATTTTAAGTATTGTTGTGCTCGTCTTATCGGTAAAGTTGTTTTACATTCGCGAATATTTTTTTGCGAATTGCCTTGTTATGTTCTAGACCTTGGAATAATTCACTTGTAGATGATGATAAAAACAAGTGTTTGCGATACACCACTGATGGTTCTCGCAAAAACTGGAGTGTCAGGAAAAGTAGACACTTTCACTTTCCATATAATTAAAACTGAGATGATGTGTTTAGAAAGGAGCTTGATATCTCTCCTTAATAGCAAGAGCAAATAGCAATTTGAAAGGTTTTTGCAAAGGAAAAAAGAGCTATACGGTTTTGTGTTTATTTTTTGCAAAAAATCTGTGCTTTTTTAGACTCACGTCTTTCGCATCCGAACTTGATTTGGCAAGTGACGGTGAGTCCACGAAGAGCGTATAGTTTTGTACAGTTGCTTCCCTTTCCCCGGCTCTCGCTTTCTCCTTCATTTACTGTTATGTTGGGAGAAAGCGTTAGTGTCGAGAGTCGAGCTGGTGCCATGAACGAGCGGAAAGGAGGAAGGTTGGCGAATACTTATTCTGCGCTTTAGCTTGATGATATGATGAGTGTGCAGAATAGTTTTTGACTATGACTATGAGTGAGCCTCCTTGTATCTGTATTCACTGTTCTATTCTCCGCTTCCCTCTTTTGCATCCATGTTCCCCCTATGTGCCTAAAAAGATGCTTATGGTTGTGTGTTTGTCCTGTGCCACTTTCAGGATCCTATTTTTCTTCATTTTTTTCTCCCTGGTTTAGGGAAACCAGCCAGTGGCATATAGGGCATAGTTCTGGAGTACAACAGCTTGGCAGAGAGACGATGAGAAAAAGGGAAAAACCTAAAATGGATCAACTTTGCATTCAAATTCAATGCAGTGGGAGAAAATACTGTTGCCTCTCTTCGCAGATACGTAGTTATAGGCAGTATGCACTGCTCCTCTCAGGCTCTGTGAAGCCTATTCCATTTTACTACGTAGTTTTGCAAAACCTACCGCTTCTTCCAACACTGTACGAGAAAACACCCACGAAGCTGTAAAAAATAATTTTCGTCTGGATTCCCCCACTTGAAAAATTGCCTTAAGTTAGCTCAACTTCAAGCTGTGTTCTTCACGTTTTTGTGCATCATTACAGAACAAGTGCATAAGGGAGAGTGCATAAATAGGAAGTGAACGGTAAAAAGTAGAAAATTATACAAACTTGTGGATGTGGATACTTTCTCCATAGGAAAGTTGTAGGCAATTTACTTCACCGACGCCCATGGTATGCTTCCGTACCACGCACACACCTCTGAATAAAAAATGTAAATCAACGGTAAAATGCGGAGGTGGATTTAGCGAGGAAGCAAAAAAAAAATGTGAATGAAATTCTCTGCAAAAAACGGTGTCTTGAAGAGAAAGTAGCATGTTTCGCTTTATTACTTACACTGACTTGAATAATAGGTGGAGGAGAAGAGTAGGCGGCAGATGCTGTGTTGTAAGCTCCGAAGAAAAAAAAAGTACTGCAGAATTCAAAATGTAATCATGTGGCAATATATTCACGGAAATGATTGTTTGTTACAGCTCTTTTATACTGTGAGGAGAGTCTTGGAGGAGGCACAGGGTGGTCGATTGCAGCGGTCCATTATAATTCTTCCAGTTTTTGTATGCAAGGAATAATATGGAAAGTAAAAAGTATACAATATCTTAATTTTGTTTGAGCTCCTTTCATACAGTAGCGCTTTCACGATTGAGTAAACAAGAGACTGACTGAATTCCAAGAACGGAAAGACTAATTTTTGACTGGAGGAAGCGGAAGACTACACAAAAATGAAGAAAGTTGGCTACGACTACAACTAAAATGAAACTTCCCAGTTTACTTACTTTTACTTTCCTTGTTTTTTTGCAGTTGTTGTAGCTTTTAAAGGGGTTCCGTTTATTGCTACAAAAATTAAATAAGATATGAAGGAGCCATTTTGGAGTTCCCAATATTATGGGGAGAATAAGGTTAATGTCCGTTAGAATTACAAAGGATGAAACCGGTAGGTAAGGAGAAAGGAAATTGGGGATTTCTCTTGCAGATACGAAGCATCCATCCATACATAAATAAGTTATTAAAGGAATGCCTATATATGAATGCTACTTTTATATTGATAAAAATGGCATTTTTTAATATGCAATATAAACTTTCCTCCCATTTCCTCTGATTTATTACAAGCGGAGAGGTATCCCGAACTACGTTCTAAAAAGATTTGTGTTAGGGAAATTCTGGGAAAATTCTTTGGGATTGGGGAAAGATACTTGTTTTCAACTTTTGTAGTTTATTCAGTCGTTGTCCCGTGTACCCCATCATCATGTTATCTCACGTATTCATCATCATCTAGGTATATATACCTATGTGAGTATGAAGATATGAAAGCTTGTAAAGTTTTTGTTGAACAAATTGGAACCTCCAGCAAATGTCGATAGGTATATTTTTCTCAAAAATACTTTTCCTTTCACTTGCATAAAATAAACAAACAATTTGAGTTCTTATCATATTACTCACAGGTAGTTTTCTGCGTAGTTGTCCAAAAACTTGATGTTGTTGTTTTCATTTTTCAAATCAAATTTAAAGCCAGGGGATTCCCCTTCCCAGAAACTGTGAATGTATCACTTGTTTTTAGAACCAGGAAGCAGTTCTTCTAGAAGGCAAGCAAACATGCTGAGATCAATTTTCTCAGCTTCGTATCTGTATAAACCAGTTGACACTTTCCATGAGTTTGGATTTGGATACACACAAGTTGGTTCGCATTCTGTAAAAAAACATCCCACGCAAGTATTATTTGGCAATGAGTTACTATTATACAAGGCTATCCATCTCGACTGACGGAGTTTTAACTTGAATAACTCTTAAAACAAGACGAATTGCCCAATTCGGCAAACAGCAACATTTGTTGCGTCTCCTCTATTAGACGCAGGTTTCAGAATTTTGATATTCGTCATATATTTGGAGTTAATCCAGTTTAAAACCCCGACGGTCAAGATTGATAACCTAGTATAATCTTTGGGCCTCAGAGAGAGTAATCATTCATAATTAAAAAGGCAGTTTACTGGATTTAAAAATGAATTTTTCTGATGAGACGACAGTTTTAAATTATTGAACAAAGGTCTTCGAAGCAGTTTTACAAGGAGGAATGATTGACACTAACATTTTCAATACATCTCAACATGTAAACAAATTGTACATTCAACTTTGTTTTTTAATTAAAAAAGTCTCCATTACTGGGGATGCTTAAATGAATATTTGAGTACTTCCATAAAATTGTAAAACTGGAAATGGCTTCCACGTAAAATAAAAACTCTTCCAGGAAAAGGGCCAGCCCCATTTTCTTTCCATCTTTCAATCGTCTGGAAGGGAATACAGAAACGGGCTAAACGCAATAAAATATTTATCGTCCGCATTAAAGACACACTCTTCCTTTCTTTCTCGCCCAATGGAATCTGGAAGAAATGTTTTATAACCAAATGGATTCAACTTCGAGAAAGGGTATCTGGAGCCTTCAGCTACATCTGACAAGATTTCATACCTTTTCACTGCTAAAGTAAACCCAGTTTCAATGGATATTTCTGAGAAGGGAACTCCCAACATCCCAACTTCGGGATAACAGTGAAAGCACCGGGATGCATGCCTCTCTTCATTTAAATATTTATTTCACACTGCGATCCCATGCCCGTCAATTTATCACCAGCAATTAAATAAAGACTAAAGTATCGAGACGAAAAAATGAGGAGAGTTGTAAAAGTAGTTACCGTCAGAAGACTGGAAAACATCGGGTCCATTTCACGCTTGCTTAAATATTGGTTACCAACCAAAACCCCTCATATGTATTATCTAAGCCATAATGAATATAGCTATTTAGTTCCAGTGATAGTTTAAGCCTGGGAGAATATAAATTGCCGAATTTCTAGGAATTCCGTATTCCCAGTGTACTTTCTCCATTATCCATATTAGAAGTTGGGGGAGTAAGAAAGTAGGAATCATCATCACCATTATATACACGTGTCATGTCGGTGGTAAGTTTTTCTTGTTGAGTAAGTGTTGGTGAAAGGCGAGAACTACAAATGAGAAAGCGCAAGTATCATGTATACTTTTTCAATTTGGAAAGTACTTATGTAGCCTACGGTCCATGCATACTCATGAACGGAGCCGAGTTCTGAGAACTACCATATCTCCTTTCTCTCACCAAAGGCATATTATAGCATAGTGTGGGAGGGAGCTGAGGTACCTGTCAAGCTAAACAAAGAAGAGAAACGTAAAACTTGCTGGATGGAACGAACGAACGGATAGGTAATTTCAACTTTCCTCAAGGACTAGGTCAATGGCATATCAGTCATGTTTTTGTTCTCTTCTTTACTCTCATGAAACTACACCGTGACTGGGTTGAGTTAGATTAGTGTTGTGTTGTTCTTGTGATAGCTGCATTGCTTATGATTAGTTAACCAAAACATTTTGTAAACATGAAAGTTTGGGTGTATTTGGGGTATTACAAGCCTGAAGGGGAAGAGAGCTCATTGTAATTATCCTGAAGCAACTACTAAATTAGTTAGACTGGATATGATATTTTGTCGTCCTGAAGAGAAGGTTACTTAACTGACAAACCAGTAAAAACCGTTTACTTATTAACGACAAAATAAAAAATTTATATACTAAAGCTGAAATATAAGGCGGTCAGGGTTGACCTTATAACCAGACTGAGGGTCAAAATCTTATTGCAACACAGACACGCATTAAAAGAACAAACTTTGCTGTAAATGTTTTTAAAAAATGGACTTATCGAAACTAGTGGAGGTTGTTATTTTTTCCTACAAGGTGAAACAACCATAAAAATATATCGTGTTTGCAAAAAAAAATACATTATCAAATTGTGCAAAAAAGGTGTGCGAAGAATGCACTTCTAAGGAACCATATTATCAGTTTCAGCAGGGCGCAATAGATAAGTATATTCAGGAAGGTACGTAGGTAAATATACTTGAGGAGCTCAATTCAGATTTTCTTTTTTTCAAACTTTACAGAAAAGCAAGGTGACATTAGAGATAGCTTTACTTATCCACGAGTCACCGGATTTGCATTTCATTATCCTCCTTTCTACTTTCACCCTACTTTCAAGTCCGAGTCTGAATATAAGTCGTTCCCCACCGCTTCATCTTTATACTGTCGTCTCGCTTCTAATCTCTTATCTTTCATCCTACATACCAGCTCGTATATCGTCTGGGAAATCGGTTTTGATTTTTAAGCTGTTGGATTATTGCACGCCTGTTTCATTATGGAAAATGGAAGAAGTTTTGTCCGTCCCTGCCTGCAAGTTTTATGAATCAAAATTTGCATTGACCTTTGATATATTTTGAGACGGAATTAAATCTTAAGCGCATTAAGAAACTAATTCGTAACTAATTTTTTGAAGTTTTAAGTTGGCTTCATATATCTACCACATTCTCGTTTATAATAATTTATATCGCGCATACCAAATGCTACTTCGTGTATACAGAATCTACTTTCACCTCAAGTGTATTATGCCAACCCATATCAACTTTAATTTTATCGTCCCGATTTTTGACTGTACTCTGCCACATTCATTATGCAACATGTCGTACTCAACCAGATAATACTCTAGCATTAAGAAAAGACAGCCTAAAAGGAATTCCAAAACCCATTATGGCAGTACAGTGAAAACTAGGATGGGTCAGGGATCAAACGGAGTAGTCAACCATGTTCTGTTTCACCTTCTTTTTTCATCTTCCTCTTTTCTAATTTTAAGTTTTGTGCACCAGTAAGCTAAATCAAGGTAGAAACATATAACTACTCTCGCATAACATCGTTTTGAATAATTCAAAGATGTAGAAATAATTTGACCTTGTACATTACACGAACTAGATTTTTTCCTGAAATAACTGAACTACTCCTACTTACCTCACGTTTCCTAAGGTCAGGAGTGACAGTGATGAAGAGGAATGTTAATTCTGTCGACAAGTTCCAGAGAAAGATGTGTGTAACTTAATAATCTGCAAAAAAAATCATGTGGACAAGCCATGTGTTATTCCAAACGAATATAATATGCAGGCGTACCAACCTCCTTCCTTCCCTACCTACTCAACCTCACGAAGGTCATGCCTTTCCAAAAGTGTCAAGAATATTTAGAGAGCAAGAGCCAGTCCCAAATTTTCAATTAAAAAGTAGGGAGGACGGACACAATTTATTTAATACGAGACATTTCACTCTTCGTTTCGTCGGGAAACGTGTGACTTCTGCATTTAAAAGCGTTCCCCATCTCGCTGGATTCATTTAGTTAGAAATCTAGTGGCAGATAGCATAATATGAGACATGAAGGGAGTCAAGTTAAGTTTTAAAAAATTCCTTCCTACGTTTAGCCGTATACATAAGATGAGTGCTCGCTCACTCCTCACGTCTACTGCTAATCCAACTACACTCCACTCTTAATTTTTTCCTTTCACAGCAAATAATGAGACAACCAAACAAGGCTACATTGTATGCCCGTTGACATTGACCGGCATTGGAAAAGATTGTCTTCCATGCTTTCTTTCCAACCTACTACATCCATGCAACTTTCTTCCCACATAAACTTTTTTTTTCTTCAACTGGGATTTGAGGTACTCTTTCCGTTTTCTCCACATAGATAGCTATTGAGACAAGAGAGGCACTACGCAGTTAGATGCAATTTTGAGGAAAGCGAGAAAAATTCCCCGAAAAATGTTACCAAACAAGGAGAAGTGGAGCGAATCTCTACAGAACACGCACGCCGCAGAAGCATGCATTTTCCAACATTTTTTTTTGCGTTTTCTCTGGTGAAAGGAAGGGATTCATGAAGGAGACTTATGGGCACAGGGTTTAAGAATTACTTTTTTCCACTGTATTTTTCCATGGTATAACAAAGTGGCTTGAAAAGCTGTTGGTAGCAAACGGTAATTCCTTCCTGAGCAGTATGCCTAAATACACTGGAACACAATCAGCATTTCTACATTTCCCTCCACGATATGATAAAAGTAATAACAACCGGAGTGAGTAAAAAAACTAGTTGGAATCCTCATATCATCATGTGTAACTTGCTGCTGAAGGAATGAAATGACTCGTTTTTGTTCTCTTGTTTGGAAGCAAGAAAAGAACACATCATCATCGTCGTGGCTGGTACAAGGGAAAATCAAGAATCATGGCAGTGGTGATAATCATAAAAGGATATCATATGAATAGGTATATACGTTTTTGCTGCCTACCGTAGAATGAAAGCAAGCAAAAAAGGACCAGACAGTGCAATGAAGATTGGACGATAGGAAAAGATCGAACTCAAATAGGTGCATATGGACTATTACTTTTGTAAGGGCAAACAAAAAAAAGGCGAAAGGAAATTGTGCAGACGTCTCCCCCTCTTGGTTTTCTAGATGACGATGGGATGTCGACTACAACAAGAAAAAGGGACGTTTACTTTCTTTTCTCGGAAAAAAGACACTCTTGAATGGGAGGACGGTGTGAGTGGAGGAGGTAGTTGTAGGTGGTAGTGGTGCACAGCCCAAGTGAAGGAGAAGAAAGGTGAAACGTTTTCTAGATGAAATTTTTCTAGAGGTAGTTAAGACTCTGGCTGGCTAGCTGAAGGTAAAGATGTGGGTGCAGCAGTCACTGGCTAGGGGAGAAATTGACTTTGCCACAATAACCAAAAGAGAGCCAAGCAGATCCTTTCACCTCCAGTTTTGCTACTACGACTACTACCGCCAGTACGCTGTCCAGATCCGAAGCTGCAACTTCTTCCATTTCAATATCATATACATATATCACTTTCTCTCATTCTAATCGTGGGTTGTGGGCTTGATACTTCTTTAATAGGTGCCTTCACAAAACTTATAGCAGATTGAAGTGTATTGGTTGGTGGAATTAATCTTTCTATAAAAAAGATGTGTTTTTTATGCATTGTCTATAACGAATATAGGAACATTTGCTTATAAGCTTGTATAACTTGCATAATAATACGTAAATAATTTTTGTATCGTTATATGCGGACTATTAGTTGAGCCAGTGACGAAGATGCTTTGCTCAATACTCTCAGACACAAGTCGAGGAAGTGGAGTGGGGAAGTACACATCTTGAACAGTTTTTTATTATTAAAGGGCCATAATATATACTCGACAGATCGATTTTAGCATCGATCTACAAGTTACAACTCATAATGGGCATGGTGGGCTTCCCCTTGCTCTACTTAATACTGCACGACTTTATTCATATATGCAGGCTTGATACCTATCGAAAGTACTTATAAAAGGGAGTCCCTTTTTTATGGTTGGAGTGATATTCGTAGGTATACTTACTCCACTTTAGTAGTTTCTTTTCTCCCTTGCAAAAACTTTTACTTTGTATGAAGTTGAGTGTGAGTGCTCCACTTTCTGTGGGTGCTTCCTTTTTTCGCTGGTGTGCTCACTCATTCCACTTACACTCCTACGGTGGAGGAGTAGCAAGCAATTTTTTATTATTTTCCCTCCCCCGATTCGATCAATGATCTACAATATAGTCTTGGAAGAAAATGCACTTGTGCAATTACTTTCTTAGACTTGTAAAGAAAGCGGGGTCATCATTTATTTAAGGAAGGGAGTAGGCAGGCATAGATTCCGGTATGTACTTGCTCAAGATTATTAGTTTCCTTTTGAGTAGGTGTAGAGTAGACTTATAAGTTATAATGACAAGATGTGAGGAGAACTTGCCAGAAAACCACTTTTCAAAAGTACTAATGAGAATAATGACGATGGTGATGATGATCATCATCAAATTCCAACGCTGACGTGAATTAAGATGATATTCCGAAGATGATGATGATGAAGAATATTGGTGGAGTAGAGGTAGTTGAGAGAAAGTCGAGACAACTTACCTGACTCTTTATCTCCTACATTTTCAAGTTATAATATGAGCTTGTGATAGTGATAAATTCTAAAATTTTTTACAACATAATTTATTACTTCAATCTAAGGAAGGGGAGCCCAAAAAGGGAGAGACATTTGCAAAAACCCGTGCCATGCATATCCTGTTTCCTTTTACTTAGAGAGTGTTTTAGAGAGCCCGTTTCCTGGTCAAAGTCCTTGGCTGGTTGCCTACGACCTTGGGTAGAATACAACTGCTAAAAACCAAAAGTATAAATATTGTATAGTTTTAAACACGGTTTTATTCATGACTAGAGTAGACATGAGTAGAGCGTAGCTGTACTTCCTGAATTCCTTTCGTGAAATAGCCTACATAAGAACTCCAGCTTTCACGGGAAGTGAAAGCGACGGGATGCCAAAAGTGGTGGACCCGTGCCATGCCACACACTTTAATGTTTCATGTCATAAATTATACACCCAAATTCCGACTCCGTGATAAACTGTCAGAATGTTTTTTTTCACGTATGTAGTCCTCTATTACAATTTAAGTAGAAACATCCAAATAAGTAATTATTGTCAGAAACGTTGCGTTGGTGTGTCCTGTAAACAAATTAGTGACTTTGCCATCGGGTCACTGCTTGCATGCCTACAACAAATATGAGAGGGTACAGGTTGGCCCAAGGGAAACTAATTTGTTTTCATTCCATCGACATTATGTAATACAAAATTTCTAGGAAAGTGCTACGCAGTAATGTACGCTTTGCATTGTTGGCTTCACTTTTCTCTCTAGTATGTAGTGTGAGACTTGTTTTTAGTACTCCATATTAGTTAAAACGTGATTATGCACTTTCCCTGATGGAATCGAAAGAGATGTTGTCATGTTTTATGCATGTACATACAATATACTTACTACTTCAACTTGCTTTAATCGAGGCCATGCAGCTTATATACGCTCGATTGAATTGACCTGTACTCACTCCATAACGGTTATAAAACCACGGAAAACCAACCGCTTCAAAGTTTTGCCAATCTTCCAGCAACCCCAGTTCAATGTCAGCTAGGACAGGTGAAGGTGAATGCTGCACTTGGGATTCCAACCATGTAGACAAATTGTTTTAAATTATGCTAAACGCTTTTCCATCTGATAATCCGCTGCTTGTATGCCAGCCTTATCAAAAGGCTCAATTCGATTTCCTTGTTTGTACACCCAACATTTGGGTGCACTTATGGTTGGAATGAAATGGAAGCAATAAAAACGATAGTCTACTAATACTTATGGATCCAATACGATTTTACAGGGATTGGTATAGCCAGATACATAGTATCTGGATTGGGGAACATCCTGTTGTGAAATTATGTGCATCTGTGCTCGTTCACAGGTTATGTTTCACCTTTCAATTCCATTCCCGTGACGAGAATTCCATCCCGAACAAAAAGCAACATTGGTTGATTCCATTTTTCTTGTGTAAATAGAAAGAGATTTTAGACTAACTCTTGCCAATCCAGACGAAAGGGAAAGCTGGGGATTAATTGAAAATGGTAAGAAAGTCCAGGGCTGCTTCAATCCATTCCTACAAAATAAAATGAAATAAATACGGCGAGACTGAACCATTCAAGAAATACATCCCAAAAAACTTTTCCATGAAGCAAAAGTATGTTTTTTGCAAGACTCTTTCACTTTTCTCCCAGGATGAGTTAAAGAGAAAAAGAGATGAGGGAAAGTGATATAGACATTCTATGTATCATTCCGACTTATTGAAGTAGCATTGAGAAAAGCAGCTCACAATATAGCTATTTTCGACCCACTATCTTCTTCTTCTTCACATCGGCTAATCCATTTATGATCTTTCGCATTTCCAACGATGAGAACTAACTTGGAATCCCGCGATCGCGAGAATTAAAATGTCAACCACGACCATTCATCCTTGCACTAGGCGTCCGACTAGATGTCGAAAGTATAGGCTGACACCGAACTGGATTCTTTAATTCTCGCTATCTTCAAGGGAAGGCTAATCTGAGAAAATTGAGGGA
>JAQGAI010000248.1:0-23592 GCA_034696905.1 Lepidocyrtus violaceus | reverse complement strand
GTCATGTCATCACTTCATCTCAACAGGGTCATAAAAGGTGGAAGTAAATGAAGTGGGAGGAATCACGAAAATGCTCTTTGTATTTTTCCTCCCCTCTGAAAATGAAAGCATCCATATCTTTATGAAGTGTGGAGTAGATGTGTTGCTGCTTCATATTAAAATCTTCCAAAAGCCCAATAACCAACTCGTTTTTTTTCAACTTTTACTTATACAATCAAGGATTTAACTCCATAAAATTGGTTTTTACAAAGTACAGTACAATAGTTAGCGATAATTATCATATCTTCATCATTAAAAATGCCAATCATATAGAACCGCACGCACGAGTTTAGTTTAGCTTTCGTTACATCGACATTTAAAAGAGAAAGATAAATTAAACAGGAAATTGAATCTTATCGCTAGATTCTCCAGTAAAATAATTTGGATTTTCGAAATATGAATCGCGAACAAGATACATAATTATGTGCAGTGTTTTCAGGCGACATTTATTATTTAAAAAATGAATTACTTGTTGTGTACCAGAGGTACTGATAGGCAGGTAGCAGAAATTATAAAATGGAAAGGGTGGTTCCGGCTCACCAATTAAACTTTAAATGTGGAATCAACAATCAATGGTTCCCATATCTAATCCCATCTTTTTTCTAATAATCAGACACAATCAGGATAAAGATGTAGAAAAAATTAGAGCTAAAGTGCTCGTAACATTTTCTCATTTCAACTTTTACGAGCTGCATATTAAAGAGGAATATTAACTGTTTATTACGTTAGGATGTGTCGATTTAACAAATCAAAGCTATACAAATCCAATTTATATACGAGCTATCAGAGCACCAACAAACACATCCATACATCCTTCCACTTTCAGTGGCCGTCATTTCGATCGAAATGCCATGAAACGTCTGCATCTGAAGGCGCGTTCACGTAGTGGTAACCACAAGAAATATGTATAAGCATACGATTCCGGTCTTGACTTGAGTCATTATGATACATAGACAATTCACTTTTAGCGTTATAATGTTGTCCAATTGACCCATTTGTAAAATAGAAAATGACGCGAGAAAAAAATAAATAGAAAAAAGGAAACTATGCATCGTGAAGCCAATATAAACATATCCAATCCATGCTTTCATGGTCATCATACGCTTATCAGTCGCATCCTCCTAATAACAAAAATAATATTTTGACTCGGCGGCAGCTATACGTTCATATATGCCGTCCGACCGAAAATGAGATGCTTTCATTTTTTCTTACCTATATAACCTAACCATATTACTTTACCTTCAGCCGCTATTTACGATGACGATCTGCCCATTTCATTTCATAATCCATCCCCAGCCAATATACCTTTTCGTGCAAGCGCTAAGCGGTTTCAAATGTGCAGGAGAGTCCGCTCCCTATTCCTCATCTATCTCGCATGGGATGAGTCAAGATAGGTAAGTAAGTTTTTTTTGTAGGAAAAATCTGGTTTGAACAGACGTAGAAAAAAACTGTTTGTTGCTTTTCGAGCTAATGCATTGGACTGGACGACCGACCGGAATGAAATGGAATTACACTGATGATGATGATGATGATGATGATGATGATGATGTGATGGTCTTGTTGGGTAAGTTTGTAGAAACTGCAGCGTAAATATTGTTGGATGTAAAGTAGGAGCATCCAAAACACAAACAACTCAGAAGACTTCCCATGATATCATCATCAGCATCTTCGGCACATGTGATGATGAGATATGTGTGGCTTGCATAGAGATTAATACGGAAGTATTATGAGAAGAGATGAAACATGAAAACTTTGTTTTTTCATTTGAGTTTACTTACTCAAGTGAAACGTTAACAAAGTGAAGATAAGATGAGTTTACTTTTAATCATTGCTTGATTGCTAAGCTCGTAAAAGTTAACAAGAGTATAGTAAAAAAGGATGTCAGTGCACTTATAAGACAATACCTTAACTAAACTACTAACTATGCTCTTGCACACTTACTTACGCGTAAACAATTTTGGGTTGAGTTTGAGCAGTAAAGAGTAAACTGAAATTAAGCGGATAAATCTTAATATAAAATCAAGTCAATTAAGTTACGTAACCGAGCAGTACCTTAGCGCAAGTGGAAGCTGAACTGTTTACACTTTTCTTGTTAATTGAGAAATATTTTGTGAGAAGGAGAACATAATTAGTTTGTTTCGCTATTTTATTCATCAAGCTAACTAAATTGCAAATTCCTTGGAAGTTATTGGGGAAGGTCAGTTTTGTGACCGGGCTAGGCTTGGAATAATACATAAAACTAATTTTTAAAATTAAATTTCTGCGAGGATGATGATGGCCGTGTACTTAACCGAACTCATCACACTTCTGAAATATCTCATGAACTCTGTCATCATTTAATATCTTTTGAATCAAGAATCCCTTCATAAAAGTAGTTTTTTTTTAATTTTAACTAGAAAAATATCTGTAGCCATATATATTTTTTTAAGTAGCGGGTTTTGGAAAAGTGTTGATTTTTTCTGAGGTTGGAGTGGGCTCCTGTTTGCCAGTTTCAACATTCAAGAAGAAGTCAGGAAAACAAAATTTAAAGCAATTACAAAATTTTCGAAAAGTACCTGATAAATATGCAGATCCGAGGAACCCAAGGATTGGATCATGTTTTGAGAGCTTTAATTTTGACATCCGTTGTGAGCGCCGTTTTGGGCCAGTTGAAGCCAGGTATGTACGAAAAATCATGTTGGAAGTTGGAATTACAAAAAAGACAATGATGTGCTGCGCTATTTTTCAAATGCCGAGTCGAATGTGCTGATTGTGAGTTAAGATTGTGATTTTTTTTCACTTGTTGCTCATTCGTTTGAATTTTCTTCATCTAAAAATGCAGATGAGGAGGACTACAATGTGGACGAAATCAAGTGGGGCTTGACCAACCGCAATAAGACGGACACGTGCATTCTCTTGAATGGGATCATCCAAGTTTTGATTCCATACCAGACGCCCAGGAATACTTTGGTAAGTGTTTATCGACTCGATGAGAATCCCCCTTTGAATGCCTTTAATTGCGCTGGAATGCTTATGTTAATCATACAACAGAGAAATATTTCACCTGATGAGTAATCCCTTTTCACGTCATGTTTATTATTTAGAGCGACGTGACCCTCCTGACAGTGCCTCGAAACGCGAGTGTCTACGGCCGGTGCGGAGATCCCATCCAGAACATCACCCTGTCCTGGCCTCCGCCCCAGTCCAACAGTGAAGAGGACGACGATGGGCTCCCGAAAAATCCCCGACATAGCCTGACCCTCACATTCATCAAGCACGGGGAGTATTTGGGGGAGGAGAATGACACGTTTTCAGAGCCCTTCTTCGAGCTCGACTCGGTTCACGGAGTTTTCCACGCGGGAGAGGCGGAGTTCCCCGGATATAACAAAGAAAGTGAGTTTCCTTCAAAGCAAAAAAAACATAACAAATTGTAAATGAATTTGATGAAGATTAATTGAGTGATTAATTTGATCTAACTAAATCAGAGATGGAGTTCGTCCTCAGCGCCAATCACCTCGGCATGCTCAGCGCTCCAGTGGGCCTCTCCTTCTTTTGCGAGTCTACCCAAGTGATTGATTCGGTGACCCAGGAGGCTACGCTAATGCTGTCCCTTATGCAGGCACAAGCTTTCCATGCCGGATTGAGTGATACTTCACCAGATTGGGATGGGGTGGATTTTGGGCCTCGTAAGTTAAAACAAATATAAAAATAAATACAGAACAATTTTCATTGTTTTTAAAAACTTTGAAAAGGTTTAGGAAAATTGAACTTTGTTTTTTGTTTTTGTTTTTTTACATAGGCTCCTACTGTCCCCGGGACGGTTACAAGATGATTCTCACCGTTGTTGGGTTCGTCCTCTTCCTATCCCTTTTCGGCTTAACCGTTTTCCTCATCGTGAACTGGCTCCGACCCAGGAGGAGGACTGGATACTGGAATCTCTAAACGAATATATCGCAACCGCATCCGCACCAAGTCATAATGGAACTCTCCTCTCCACATCACACCCCCGCGCAATCTTACAAAACCTACCTTGATAATATACCTAGAGTAAATAATATAGCTTGTTCGTATTTCTGTTTGTTTATGCTCCACTGCTTGGTTAATGATGATTTTTATTTTACTGATGATGATTATGATATAATATGATTATTGATATGATAAGGAATATTTTAAGCTGCCGAGTTTATGTTAGGTACTCACTTAACCCTATCATTTTATTTTTTAAATGACAAAATAGTTTAAAAAACAAATAACACTAATTAAGTTTAAAACAAATATTGTTAAAGGAAATAGCGTAAGTAATGCGTAATTTTTAATGTTAAAGTTAAAATTATAAAGATGAAGCCATGCGGTATATTGTGCAGGGTAAAAAAAATAGAAAAAAATGTCCAACCTAAAGACAGAGTAAAAGACTTTTTTAGCACGGTTAATAAAAAAAGTGATAATATTTAACCATGTAGTAACGTGGACAGGTAGCGTCCAACCATTTAAATCAGTGTCATTTGATAATTTTTAAATGTTTGAATTGTCAATCCAGAAATGTTTACAAATTGCCAGAACGAACTCCATTTTAAAGAAAATGTAAAATCACAGATCATCATAGCATGATGGAGATCCTCCACCACCACAATAGCTTAGAAAGCTCCCTCTCTATAGAGCTCTCATCAAAAGGAAACAGGGAAAGCAAGATAATCTGGAGCATTGTTTTGTTAGGGGAGCAAACCAGACAAACACAAGAAAGGGCACGGCAACGGAAGAAAGACATAATAGAGAAATGATCATAATGATATTAATAGGTACTTCCTTAGCTGATATATTTTTCTTCTCTTTCAATTTTTCTACCTTTTCACGATTTCAACCTGGCCAAAAAAAAACAATAGAAACCAACAAGTCAAAGTACACAGGGCATTGTGTACTTATTCCATTCCCCATTACTTAACATTGATCTCACTCCTGCTGACATCCTCAAATGAAAGGAAAGTAAGAGATGTGGGGACAAGGAACAAGCAAAGGGGAAATCAGGATGTTTAGAGCGTTAATAGAGAGAAAGATGGGCAGAGAAACTGGCTACTTCCCTAAACTGTCTAGTTCGGTGTGTGTGGTGGTGGTCCTGTCCTTGTCTCTATCTTTGTTTTTTTAGGATATTAGCTTCATCTCATCTCCTTTTTTTAAGAAAAAAATATGTATTCTTACCAAACTGGCATGTATGGAATGCGCCAGATTTACTCTCATCTGACCACATTTTACAGAAAAAAAATCCGAACAAATGGACTCAACCAAAAAGGTCAAAATGCACAGAGACTTTAGTATAGCCGGATCTTCTTCGAGCTATAATAAATATTTTTTTTTAAAGTTATATATCAATTCAGATAAATAACTTGCTTCAATCTTTCCACTCCTTCCTCCTCTAAAGATGGGCCAGTGAATTTTCATTTAGCATTGTACTTTTCTCCCTTTTTACTCTTCTTCGTTTATCCTCCTCCTGTGAAGAAACAATACCCCACCGATGTATATAAAACATTGGATCTTGAGTGGAGGAGTCGAGGAGACCAAAAACAGATCTTGATCTATGAGTGTTCAATACTCCCAATGGGAATATTAACGTGTTTCCTCCTCGTTGAAAGTTTTTCTTTTTGAGGAGATTGTTTTTACTTTTAAAGAGAGGGAGAAAGCTGTGGCCGCTGTCGTATGGATGGATAAAGATGGCCTTTTCAATAGGAAAATGGACAAGGAGCGAACGGACCCTGCTACTTTGTTCTCCTCAATGAATGGGTGTGATGACTAAGGTAATAAATAGATATAAAAAGTCTCGGCGCAAGAAAAACAAGACAACTTGGATCTATTCTTCCAAAAAAGAGAGAGAAAGAAACCGGGTTTAAAAATTGTTTTCTGCCCCACTCTTAACAGGTTGTATATGGGGAGTCCCCTCAAATGGACAGTTTACAAAGACAAAGGTATATTGGTAATGGCAATATTTTAATGGACGTATTTATGTAGGAAGGTGGTGGGGAAAGGAGATTCTTTAAATTTTCTCTGTCCTTTTATGGCTTTTCCGAACAGGACAAGGTATTATTGGTACCTGATGCTCCCTCCGTTGAGCCATTCCTTACATTAGTTTTATTCTTTGCATTATTTCTCTTCCTGGAGAAAGCAATAGGATATGGACGAGTAGTTTAGCTTAGGGTTGTATGGTTCTATTGGGGAAAGTGGACGGAAGAAAGGGAAGAAAAAAATGTGTGGGGGAGGCAGCTGCAATTTTAAAAAGATGGGAAATAAATGGGAGCTAAGAAAAGAAAAATAACATGATCACCGTCCCCATCATCATCATCGTCATCATCCTGAACATCTTTCAGCGTCAATTTTGGAGAAATGGTAACGAGAAATTACTGCGGGATGTGGAAAGAGTAATGGAAAGAGTAATGGAAAGAGGGACATATGTCTTGCTTATTGAAATTTTTTTTTTGAATATTCATCATTATCATTTTACGTTTCTCTATCGAACGCCTATTGTACCACATCTTAAATTTTCGAGAACACCGATCTTATTTTTTTTTACAATAGGGCCGTGTCCAACCGCACAGATGAGTTATTTGAGACATTTAATTTCTCACTTTTTTTTCAAGGAAAAACGCTAATCATCGAAAGTCATCATCATCATCATCAACCCCTCCAAACTGAACAGAGTCCTCAACCTCAACTTCTTCTTGGGATAAGAAATTCATGAATGTGGCCGCACTGACGAATTTTGATTAGTCCATAATAAACCTCACCCCCCGCCACCGGAACACCTGTCAAACAGCGAGGAAAAGCTCTAACTTCTATTCAAATTTTTCATCCCAATTTATTCTGATTTCTCTTTTTTTCTCGCATCATCTCCAAAAAAATTAATCCCGGAATCAGAAAAAAAAATCCCATGCCGAAGTAGCAACACCTGATTTTCTCTCTCGATTAGACAATAATCATGATAATGACGGGATAGAGAAAAGAAAGACAGGAGAAAAAAAGAAAGCCGAGATGAAAGAAATAAAAAATGAAAGTTGAATTGGGATTAGGGAAGCATGCGATTGTCATGTAGCTTTTCTCCAATTTTTCTTCTTTTTTTGTGGGGGGTTGATGATGGGATGATTAGTGGTGAATGAAGCATAACAAAAAACCCTATCTACATACTCACATATAGCTTTATATAGATAACAGACTCCTACAAAAGTTATCATCTATCCCTACACAATAATCAAACTGTTGAAGCTCGAGAGAAAAAAGCGTGACTGTGATGAGCTCTGTATCCTAATCCATGATGTTTGGCTACGGCTGTTTAGCTCTTCCTGAGCGAGCGAGTGCAGTGGGAGAAAGGATAGGGAAAAAAAACTGTTAGCAAAAAAAAAAGACGGATGAAAAATTTCCTGTGGCTTTCCTCTTGGCATGTGAAAAAAGAGAGAGGGAAAAAAGCAACAAGCTCCATTTTTCCATGGGAGTGGAAACAAAAGGAGAAGTTTTTTTTCTATCTCGGGTTGTGAACCGAAAGCAGAGCTTCACTTTCTTTCAGAGCTCCACTGAGCTTCCTTTAAGCATCTTTTTGTGTCTCTGGTTTAGGGACGATCATCATCATCCTTTTCTCGTCAGCAATGATGATCTCGACTTGTCTCAAGTCTTTCGGCATCACTGCCACCAGTCACTAAACAACCGTCAGGAGAGCTGACAAAAGACCGACCCCCTCCAAAAAAAAGAAAAATCTCACTTGATTTTCCTCCCTTTCTCCCCTCCTTCTTCCTACTGAATAGAAAATATTTACCCTTTTCGTCACATTCTCCGTTGAGGGAGGGTGGTTGTTTTTGTGTTATTTGGATTTTTGAGAAGGTGGTGAGAATTTTCCCGTTTTAATTTCCTTCTGGCTGATTATTAATGTTAAAGATGATGATGGTGGTGATGAGCTTTTTTCAGGATCAAAAATAAAATCTCTGCATTTTACCCAAATTTTTCATTTGATTTAATCACTAATTAAAACAAATATGGGGAAATAATGCATATATTTATATTTATTTCGAACCGGGCGCACATTACATTCGCCCCTGCTTGATCTAGATGGGAAGCATGGATGAGTGTACTCAATCCTAATTAAATGGGAAGAGATTTTATCCCGAGCATTTAGCCAGAGTCCATTAAAATGGGGAGCAGAGCTGGAATGGAATGGGTTCATCACGTCATGAAATGATTATGATTACTTGGCTGCGGTTATGACTTTCCCCGGAATAATTTTTTCCCAAAATGAAATGAGATGGAGGAAAATTTTGTGAGAAAATGAGAAATCGCAAAAATTATGCTCATGATAAAGATAAACAAGTAAACTTTTAAAATCACTTTTTACTTCTACTTCTCGACGGAAAAATAGGGATGGGATGGGGTTTCCGCTTCAGTTGATCACTTTTTATGTGAGCAGCTCCGCCATCCCATCTCATTATTTTCAATCATCATTAACAGCAACCGCTTTCACCTCCGTCGTATGTGTTGCTGTATCATAATGTTAGACTTGCAACGCTTCACAACAATTTTAGAAGAAAAAAAAACTAATATTTAATGACAAATGAATGATATTAATACTAATCTGGGTAAAATAGGCTGGAAAATGTAAAAAATCAAAACAAACGCAAGCAGTTACCCGACTCCTTCCCACCTTTCATTTCAGCCAGAAATTTAAAATTAACAGAAAATGGAAGCATCTAAAACTTAATTAGTTATAAGTTATGATGATGATTTAGCGGGAATGAGGCTTTTGTCTTAATTTTATGCTGAATCGTCATTAAATAATTTTCTAACAATAAAGTTGATGTTGATAACAGTAGTGGCCGATTTAATGCTGAGACGCCCGGACAATTGTTCTTCGAGCTGAAAAACCGTTACATCTGGGTCATCAATAATGATGATAACCATCACCTTCCATATGTTTCCTCCACATCATCCCGTGCCACAACGCTGACATCATCGTCATCAATCCCAGCAAAGTTAAAAGCAGACAGGACTTCCACATTGTTTTTGATGATGTGCTACTGACGAGTATGCTAATATCTGATATACTTGAAGCAGGTAGAGTACTGCCATTTTGAAAACAAAATTGACCCGCAAAAAAACGCCACAACCAACCTCCCCCTCATTTCACCTTCATCTATTCCTCGGCATCCTCCTCCCTCCTTAAGAATACAGGGTGGATATTAAAAAGTTCTTTAAAAAAATTATATTTTCATTTGATACTTTGATGGGGAGAATCTAGTTAAAATATAATGCTAAAAGTAGTTTTTACGCAATAGATAAAGTGGTCGTGAGAGTAATACGTGCGGTGGGTGTTGTTGGACTTGCAGTATTATTATCGTCATCCTCCACACCACCACCACTACCATAGCCCATTCCAGCACGGCTCCTTCCTTATTATTATTATTCTTCATTTTCCTCCATGAATATACATATTCAATTCCATTTCATCCAAAAATACCAACCAAGCACGGTAAGATTTTCCCTCTCTGTCTCTCATTTCAACCTCAACAACAATAAATTCTTTTCACTTCCTCTTTTTAAACTCGGGAGAAGAAGTCGTTCCCTCTCTCTCTCTCTCTCATCCTCCTCCACTTGAAAATCTATGGACCTTCCCTTCCAGCCGGAGTGAGAGTCGCGGTCCCCGTGTATATGTAATAAGCGTGATCTGACATTAATTGGAAAAGTTCCTGATTTGTATTTCCCCGAGTTTCTTACTTTTTCTTAGCCGCTCCCTGTTAAATATATTGACTAGCCTTGAGGAGAGGAGGAAGACTCTCTAGAAGAGTGGCGGTGGTGTTTTTTTGGAGGAATAGAAATAAAAAAATGGAGGAGAATCTTCTTCTTCCACCCATCCCATATCACTTTTTTGTTTCGTTTAAAAAAGTAACAAGACAAGATACATAGTTTTCCTTCCGAGGGAAAAGGGTGGAGGTGAGGTGGTGGTGGCCTTCGCTCTGCCATCCACATCATGCATCCAACTAAAGAACGTCAGAGGAGTGATCCCGATCCGGTGGTCTGCTATTCTCTTCTGTTGTGGGATCTTTTCCAGAAAATCACAGACTTTTTCCTCGCTTGAGATGAGATGAGCTTCTCAGCTCCAACTCAAACAGTTTCTCCCTCTTTCTTCTTAAGTACCTTTAAAATTCATTGTAAAAAGAAAATGCATTAAGTCCATATATGGCCTTATCCTCATCCTCACTCCTCCACTCCCATTTTCCCTCTCATATCAAAAAAGTTTCATTTCCAAAAAAATAAATAAGAACAAATTTCCAACAGGAACAAGAGCAACAACAACACCTGCAATCTGTACAAGAACTTTCTCGACATGTTACAAACATATCTGTATAAACAAGGGAGAAACTGCCACTTTCCCCTTGTCCTGTCGTCCTTCTTCCTGGAAAGCCGGGGAGGAAGAAAACTATTTTGTTTTCATTTTTCTTAAAACACAAGTTTTCAGTAAGCAGGTGGCGGCTGGTTGGTTGGCTATCCTTGTATTATGGGTGTCAGTGTCTGGTGTCAGTGGCGGTGGCGGAGGTGAGCTGTGAGATACGACTTGGACAGTTACAAGTTTTTTTTTTACCGAGGAGGGATTTTTAGTATAAAAGCCGGATTTCAATTCCGGTGTCGTTTCACACAAATTTTACCTTAAAAGCTCCAATCCAATTCCGACATCCAACCAACCACCACCACCCCTGCCTGTTATAGCCAGCTTGACTCAAGCGGTGAACATGATGATGGTGATGATGACGCTCATGATGAGGGAGAGAGTTGAAGAGGAAACAAAAACCTATCACTTTCCTTTTTCGTTAAAATTGTCTCCTTCTTTCCCATTAGCCTCCACCTCAGACCTCCAGAGAGATGAGCCTCACTCACATAGTCACATATATACACTAGTTTTTGGGGAAGGCTTCCGGTCTAGATATGAGATTTGGATTCCCATCTCATCTCCTCCTCTCCCACCAAAAGTTTTTATTTTGTCAGGATGGGTAACAGGATAGTCCTCATGTCCTTCCTTTTCCTTTCCTCTCCCACGTCGTGATCAAACAAAACTTGTTTTCCCACTTTTTTAATACCAGTCAAACATAAATTCATAACAAAACACACTGCGATACAGAAAGCCCTTTTGGTATTATTATTTTTTTTAGGAAAATTATGCAGAAAAAGCTCATTTAGAAGAGTCATCAATATCGTATCTTTTTCCTGCTCACTTTTACTCTCTCTCCCTGGCTGGGCATTAGTAAAATTGTGGGAAATGAGCTTAGCTTGGCTTAGCACTCCAAAGCTCATGGAATTTTACAGGAGCTTACTTAAGTTACGGATTAGATAGAAAGAACCATGGGATGGGATGAGCATATCATAAATTCTTGGTGGTGGTAATCCAAATGGAATTATACACATACTTTTGCTCCGTAAAATTATACCAATTAATGGGGGGAATCAACAAGGAGATTTAGATGACCATTCTCACACCATACCCAAGTAGTGGGTATGTTCAGTTCATATGAGTTTTCAAATGAGCATCATATTTTTGAATGTTCGCCCGGCTCGGTGTTTTGTGGAACAAGTAAATAATCAAAACATGTTGGGTTTAATTTACTTTATTGGGGACATGATATGATGTAAAAATGTAATAAATGTGATATACCTTCGTATGATGGTAAACTTATTAACGTTTTGTTTCTGAATTATGTATCAAGAGAAAAAGTGGGTTGACCAAATTGAATTATTCACATTCTTAGATGTGAGCTCATGTTACCAGTTACGCGATTTTGAATCTATCGGTTAGTAAGTTTACTTATATTTTTTAAGATTTATATGGTCGTTGAAAATATTAAATATTTTCCAGTTATATATTTTTTTTACAAACATCTCAATTCACGTTTCCCGATTTCTATTTCTTATTACTTCACACAACTGCCAGTTTTTATTATCTAATTAATTCCACTCTTCTGTATATTTTTCGGTTTTTACTGTGGCTGCTTCCCACATCCTATTTTATATTTCTGAAGGAATGAAAGAAAGATGATGCGCTGTGCTGTATTCTTCCTTTCTCTTATTCACGAGTCACTAGACAAACTGCCAATAAAGTAGCCAACATTATGGGGCTAATAACAAACGCAACGTTTGTTTTTTTGTCAAAAAAGAGATTTAGCAGTGGGCCCACGTCCCGCCCATAATAAATGCATATAAAATAGATATTTGGAGGAGAGAGAAGCTCGCTTCTTTCCTTTCCATCCATATCCAATCCTTTCTTTCTTCTTCCCACTCTTCACCTTTTTCCTCTGGCTGTGACGAACGAAAGTGGCGAAAAACGGGTGGTGTCCTTGTTTTAATGTGCTAATAGCCATGCAGAGCCCATGCTCCTTGTCGATTCCAATCCAAGTCGAGTCGGGGGTGCGGGCGGGTGATCTACAATCAGGCAGAGTTTGAAATGTGTGGGATCTTATTGCTTTTCCGCTTGGAGTGATGATGTTGATATGCTCATACTAAAACAACTTTCTCTTTTTTTTCCCTGAAGAGGAGATGATTTGAGTTGAGAGGAGGAAAAGGGTTGCTCCTCCAATCCAAAACCTCCCTGTACATTTCCCACACTCTTGCACAGCCACATCCTCCAGAGCATGGAGAAAGGAGGGAGGCAGAGGCAGCACATGGGCCCGACACCAGTAATTATCGTAAATATGTACAAGTTTTTAATTACAGATTCATAAAGAACGAGTCAAACGGGGGCAAACGACGTAAGCCTTTCATACATACGTTATGCCATGCCGCCATCATCATCCACTCCAGCCCCGTACAAGGTATATAATACTTACGTAATAATATTTTTCTAATTCCTCCATTCATTTCTCGAGCTCCAACCGGGATGGATACATATTAGAAAATTAAAGCCATTGTATGATTATTTAAATCCTTTTTTAACACCAAATCCATGTCCCATTCCGCTTTCACTTTTAATTTCCCTCCACTTACTTGGTATTCTTCCTCGTGGCACGTCACATTCATATATTTTCCCCAGCAGAAAAAAAAACAAATTATATTACATTTTACCTTATTTTTCAACCGAACTGTTTTTTCTTCTCTGGATCATGAAAATCGTGGATGGGTGGAGAAAGTCAGCGTTGGGTGTTGGATGCTAATGCGGATCATTATGTTGGTGATATGTAGAAAATTGCAATAATGATGATGATGATGATGACGCTTAATATAGTTAGCTCGAGTGAGGAGGGAGGGAAGCATCTGTAAACTGCCAGGACGGCCACCTCGGCCAAAAGGATTTACTACCGGGTTGGTGTGCGTGTCCTCCACCAAGCCATGTACGTTATGTACTTTAGCAAGTTTGAAAATAATTATCCTTTTTTTACATGGGCATAATGTGGCAGTGAAAATAATAATTTGTCCCGGGGAAACTTCCACCACCCTCCCAAAAATAGTTTCACTTTGTGTTACCCTGCGTTTTAAATAATGAAGGGTCGGATGTCGGCTGGACTGGCAACTGTACAGCAGTAAGAGTGGTGGTGGTCGGCTAAAGTTTTTTGGGGATGGGACATGGGACACCGACCGACATGGCTCTGTTCTTTCTTTTTTTTTGTTGAAGTTTATGATGACTACTACGACTACTTAAAATGAGACTAGGATTACATAATAATGTAACGTAAAATGTGTGTAACTTATCCGGAAGGGAAGGAGTTTCTACGCCGCATCCTATCCTAACATCATCACATCACATATGCTAGCTTTCCCCGTTATGTGAATATGAATGGGATGTGAAAGTTTCAAGTGAGGGGACAGGAATGGCCACCACCAACACCATCATATTAAATTTTGCTTTTAGGAGAGGAGAGTAGAAGAAAAAAAACTTACTATGCTTGTTTTGCATAACATTATAAAGTGGATTAATAAGGCTGTTGTGACAATAATAACGGCCCTCCTCCATTCACTCACCCATGTTGAGGGAAAGCAGCGGATGCAGTTTTGGGATGAGGACGAGGAGGATGATCTGGAATCTGGAATAGGTATTATTATTCTTGTAAAATGGGCAGGATTGGACAATGTGAAATGGGATGGATTTTAGGAGCATCCAAGACCGACTAACGTCACCATCATCTTATCAGCCAATTTTTTGCTTCTCCTCCGAAAGTCATCCATAACATGACATAAACATCGCGTAATACGTGTCTCATCTCGTGTTAAGGCTTTAATGCAATTTTAAGATGAAATTTGTAAGATGGAATATGGAATATGGAGGATGTCACATGATAAGTGGCAGTAAAAAGGATAAAAAAAATTATTTTACTCTGTTTGAGCCAAGCCAAGCTTCCATCTTGAAGAGAAAGCGTCCATATTAAAGTCTCCATTCTGCATTTAAATTTTTTCTTTCGAAAAGAATCCAGCGCCACATCAGCATCATCCTCATCATGTCATTGTCTTTGGAAAAGAGAAGGACATCCGATCCCGATCCATATCCATGTAAGGTTTAATATTATGCAGTAGTTTTTGAGAATAGGAATCCATTTTGTTTGCTGCTGCTTTCACTTGTGACTGTGACGCTGCTGCTTTCACTTCGGCTGATATCCATTGAGTTGAGTTTTTTGAGCTTGAGCCCTAATATGCATATTCCACTAAATTTCCTTCTCTGTTGACAATTATTTCTCATTTTTTTTTATTCCCAGCCAGCCCATATCTGAAAGCCATCTCATCCTCATCATCCCTTATCATCAAGCTGAAGGAAAAAAATACCTATTCTGCAAAAAAAAATCGGAAGAAAGAAAAAAAAATCTTTTTTAAGGAGATTTGAAAGAAGGAAATTGTTAAAATGCTAAAGTGTGAATTCTCAACTAAAATTGAAGAAGAAACGAAAGGACAAGGCCGATTTAAATTCTCCTGATCTGACGATGATCATCAGAGAAGATCTCTCCACATCTCTCTCTCTCTTCTTATGTATGATTCCTAATGGGGAAGGTTGTAGCTTTCTCTTACTTGCCTAAAAATGCAAATGTGAAAGTGTCCTAATGGATTTGAATTTTTAGCTCACAGTCATGCAGGATCACAATCACCATCATCAGCATCATGAGGAGGAACAAGACAAGGCAGAGCAAATTTGAAATTTCTATGCAGAAACTAAGAAAAAAAGTGAAATAAAATCTGCTCATCTTATACTTTACCCTGTCCATGCACACATGTTCCTAAGGAGGGATAAAAAAAAGTGTACATCCGTCCGTACTAATGTTCCTGGTAGTTTTTTTTGTCTTTTTTTTCTCGAGCTACTTTATTACAACCCTTTCGTTTCTCTTTCTTTTTTTTGTAAGCATCTCCTTTCTGATGGATTTAATGGGAATGAAACGTGTGTTATTACAATTGCTGGAAAGACACTTTCTCTCTGAAAAAAATACATTGTTTTCTCCGGTCATTTTCGGATGATGAGGATGATGCTACCTCCCAAGAAGGATTTCACTTTTTTTTCTCTTCCAGGAAAGATATCCCTTTTCATGAATATGCCCATTCGTATATCAGTCAAGAGAGAAGGGGAGGCAAGGGAACCTTACTGAGGCTCGCTTAGTAGTACTTTCTCTTTGAAAAAAAAACCACTGTGGGATGAGAGAAGATGAGACAAGACTCAAGTTTAAAAAATATTTATACGGTTGTTCCTCTCACTTCTTATAAAGTGGAAAGTTTTTTTAAGGAGATGGAGGTGGTGGCGGTGGAGAAAGTACAATTTCTTTTTCTTCTCTTTCTCGTGATATAATAATAATGGCGTTAGTGAAGAAGTGGCCGTTAGAAGTAAAGAAGGAGTAACATAACGCAAGCCGCCACCACCACCAACGGCATATCACATCACAATCATCTCACATGATCTGAGCGAGCGCTGAGGAGCTTTTGAAGGGACTTGGATATGGGATGGGGAGGACCGCATTTCGCATCAGGCAGGATGGGAGCACCCCGCCGCTGTCGCATCATCCCTAACAAATAACATTGTTCCATATGGAGCTTAAAGTAGTTAGTTTATATGCAAAAGGGAATTTGGAATGGGATCCATACGTCAAGCTAAACTGCCTCTTTCCCCATTCCAGCCAGTCACTTTCCCTCCTTTCCCGAGACTCACTCAAAAGGACTCACTCTGATGGCATGACTGTAGTTAGTACTAGCTCTTGGGTGGTGGTAGTGAAAACCGTTAGTGAAAGACTTAACTGGGAGGAGAAAGGAACAAAGTAGATTTTTATAGGAATATTCTTTCATCTTTTTGGGGTCCGGCTTTCCTCGTCCCATAATAATAATATCATGAGACAAGTGGAATGACGATAATATGAAGATTTCCGTTTTTGGTGGAGGGAGTGCAGGAGGAAGTATTAGGAAAAGAAAAAGGAATAATATGTGGATGTGGATGGAGAGGGGACATCAACTTTTTTCTCATGGAAGGAAGGAAGGAAAAGAGAGAGAATGAAAGAGATGAGATGAGGATGAGATGAGATGATAGTAAGTAAGTAAAGTAGAGAGAAAGTGGAGTCCTAACTTAATGCATGTAAAATGATAATGACGATTTTCTTACAATCATAGCAAGAAATTAGTTAGTAGCCCGCCAGTCTCAACATACATATCGTAAGTAACTAGCAATAAGAAAGGCATTACGCTGTAAAATATGCGGGGATATACATAAACAGTTGAACATGGCTGTATTTTTTTTAAAGAAATAGACTAGCTGTAATTGTAGTACCTATGCATTTTAACAAGGGAGAAGATGTGGTAGGTATTCTGACTGAATGTTTTAGGCTTAATGTATGAAATATAACTATATCTGGGTTAGAGGCATTGTGATAAGTGTGTTTCAAGATTGTATTTCATTTTTTAAACTGATTATGATTATCCAGTTGTGATAAATTAAATTACAAAGTTAATTTTGATTGAGAGGTAATGCCTGACAGCAACTTCTATATTGTTTCTTTCATTTGTTTGAAGTTAATTTTAAATTAACAAGGAACACGATAAGATGAAATGCATATCTACTTTCAGAAAATAATAGTTTTTTTTTGTGATTATTTTTAATAAGAACGTTTAATTTCGCTTAATAACTAATATTTCGCTACGAGTTCAAAATTAATATTTTTTTTATCAAATCTCATCTGTATTTTTGATACGGTGTCTGGACAAATTGTTTATTTTGCCAGGAATAAACAAAAGTGGGCTCTTTCTTTTGAAACCGGATGCAAATGCAGATAGGCAGGATAGGATAAAGCCCCCCGAAACAATGATAGTAGCAAGCAATAATACAACAAATAAGTTCACACAATGCTCCTCTCTCCTCGTTCATTCTTGTCTGTTTTTTGGAGTGAGCAGAGTTGTTTTTTTTTTCTCTTCTTCTGGGGTGTAATTAAAAGTGAAATAGTTTTGCAAATAGTTACATTTTATACACTCCTCTCCATTCGATTCATCTTCCCCTGTTTACGCCCTTTCATCAAACTAATTAATTCGATTCCGAAGGTGTGCGTCTCCTTTCCTCTCATCAGTCGTGAGGGAATCGAGTTGAGAATCCTCTTTGCTTTCTTCTTACCGACTTCTCTTGAAATGAAATTTCTTTGCTTGTTTGACTTTGACTCGCTAGCAATACATTCCTCACAAGGAGGAGCAGACAAACTGGTGAAAACATTTACCTACCTACCTAACAATTTCACATTTCAGGGAGACAACCGTGGAAATCGACTAAGCTAGTGTGGAAGAAATCAGTGTGAGCTATTCCGCAACTCTCCAGAGTTTTCACGGAGAGAGAATGAATGGGTTTCTTCCCTGCCAATCTAAGGACATGCCCATGCACATACATATTTGTATATGCCCCTATTTCTATTTCCTTCTAAAAATTTCTTTAAACTGCTCCCATTTTCCCTCTTCCCTGTTTAATTTTTCTGGAATCCGTTGATCTGTCAAATAAATCCAAAAAGTATTTCCATCCCCGAACCAGAAAAAAACTCATCCTCATTCTTTTTCCCTCTTTCTTTCCTTAATAAATAAAATATGTATGAAAAATACCTAAAGCATTTTGTAATACCCCAAACCCATCACATCTCACCAAACTCTCAGCCAGACCAGACACCCTCAAAAATAACTATACAGAAAAAATGATTTCTCTAAAATCCTCCCCAAATTATTTATGTAATAAGCTGGTGGAGAATCCAACTTTTTTTACTGCTTTCCCTTCTTGTTCATCACCATCATCAACCTCCTCGATGATCAAGTTGGGGAGGAATGAATGAGGAGGATTCCTTCCCTCCACCAAGCCAAACTACTTCTCCCTCAAAAAGAAAGAAAATCCGGAAAAGTGGAATGGACATAAAAACTCTCATTAATTCCAACCTATTCCTTTTAGTATAAGCCCATCTTTTGTTGTTCATTTTCAGGTATGGCGGGCTGCTTTTTTGTTGTTTTATTTTTTTCTGAATCACGTCCCAAAAATAAACAATCCAACTTGTCCCTTAAAAACGTCCAGCCACTAACTCCACATCCTCCACCTTAATTCTCCTTCAGGATTACTTTCCCTCAATTTTTTCCTCTGGAGGATCTGTGGAGGAAAAAAATATATTTTATTTCTCCATTCTTATCCATCCCTCCATGATTATGAGAGAGGGAAGTAGGAAGGTAGACGTTGTTATTGCCTCTCTGTCACCAACTTATTATTAACGTTTTTTTTACTGAGCAGACGGGAACGAGGACGCACTTTCCCTTCACAATCTTTCTTCTCTATGCAATATTTTCAGTTTAATTGTGATTGGAGGGGAAAGCCTCACTCCATCCATATACATGGCAATACATAGTGAGATGCTCCATTTTACTTTTTTTCTCTCTCTGAAAAGAATTTAGCATAAAACTATTTTGTTTAAAAAAATATATATAAATATGGCTGGAACGGAATTGAAATGGGTGGTTCATGACCAGCTCCTATAAAAAAAACTCCAACCAAGTGGAGTTGGATGGAAGGAACAAACGTAATCAAACTGGTCGTCTTATTTTCTTCTCCCTTTCCTTTAGTCATCGTCATCATTTTCTTTCATTTTCTCAGCTCCGGTTTTTTCTCCTCTCTTGACGAAATCATCATCAGGATCATGATCAGGGAGCCCAACGGCAGCCGGTGGTGACCCAGCCACCAGTATGTACACTGTACCATCAGTTTCCTTTCTATATTTTTTTCTTTTTCAGTTCAGGTCGTTGACAATTATTACGACTGTGACGTGACTTCTTCTACCAATTTCTTCATTACGATTCGTTTCCATCTGGAGAAAGCTGATGCTGATGTTGGTGCTGATGCTGAGCCCCACTTTTATTTCCACTGTAGAAAAAAAACAGGAAAGCACAAACTGATGTACAATTTTTTCTCTTCCTTTCCAGCTTTTTATTATTCCTCAGGCGGGATTTTTTCCCCTTTCTCTCCCGGCTGTACGTTGTAATTACTGATGAAAAGGGAAAGGAGAACCGGTGCGGCAAAAAAAAAATGGTGTGATATGGCATCGGGTAGTGTTGCGGAGGCAGCAGTTTGTACGTAGATCATGGACATGATACTCATGACGATGGAGAGGAGGGAGATGATGATGCTGACGATCTACAACCTCAATTCCTCCACCTTTCCCTTTAATATTTCCTCTGTGTGTGTGTTTTTTTTCTTTTCCTGTCCCGCAATCAGAATCACAATCAGGGGGAGACGAAGAAAAAAAAATGGCTAATGAAATATATGATAACCCGTCAGATATTTTGTCTTGTCCGACAAAGAGGAAAGCAAGAAACAAGCAGAAGCAAGCAGAGAGACCAAATCATCATCATCGGGTCTCCTTGCCTGCCCTTCCTTCTTCCAGGAAAAAAAATGTGGAACTGGGAATGGGGAATGTTTGTGCTGATTGTGACTGTAACGGTATGGAAATATCTGGGGTGTCATGACTCATGACAACTGGAGAAATAAAATCTGAGCCGAGCTGAGCTGAGCCCAGCTCCCTTACTTCTGCTTGCTTATCCTTTAACGGCCCAGCTTTATGAGTGAGTTTTTGTTGTTTTTCCTGAGTCCTCCCCAAATGAAAGATGAAGCGGAAGAAATTATCGCGTCGTGACTCGTATGTCTTGTCCGGGAATTTGGTAGGGACATGAGTTGTGTACTCGGGACATTGGACAAGAAAGCTAAAGGATCTGGAAGGAAGGAAAGGAAGATTGGAAGGGAAGTAAGTAGATCTCCTCATGATTCTCATCTCATCTGGTTCTTCAAGGGGGAAAGGGATCACTTAAAGGATTCTTGATTTTCTTTCACTTTCCCCGGCTTCCGCTGATATTTCCCCCCAGTTGGTTAAGTTCTCTTTTGGGGAGAGATCCGTATGTACATATCGCATTTAATAGAATAATAATAAACATGGAATGGAGGAGGAGGATGGGATAGCTTCGGACTGGACTGGACTATGTCCTTTCCAAGAAATCCTTTCCTTGAAAGAAACGACCTGGCTCCTCATTTTTGGCAGGACGGGGAAAAGCAGAAGAAGAAAAGTGAGTTGGGTGGTGGGTGAGCGAGGCTGAAGGAAAATGTAACCGGAAAGGAGAAGGAGAATAGGGACACATGGCTTATGGCTTATTTATCTGTATGGCATAAGCACACTCGTGTGATGGGATGTGATATGGGATACTTATGTATCTAGGTATGTATAGGCTGCTTAACAATCTTTACATTTTTGGGGAGGACCAACATGACACGTAGCAGTGGGGGACAGAGAGAAAAACACACGGAAGGGTCGTCACTACCTATAACTATCCGGTTAGGTAGTTTGGTGAACGGACGGACGGACGGGCTTTAGCTCCAGTTTGGACAGTCAACAATGTGTATAATATATGGGATGACAGGGACCGTTATATAAAGCCTGGAAGTCTTCACTTTTTACCGGAAAATTATAGTGAAGAAGAAAAAAATTGTAACATGAGAGGGGAATGAAGGAATGAAAAAGAGTTGAGCTGGAGGAGAAGCTTTTTTTATTTCTTTGGAAGTAGATGTGTATTCCTTGCCATAAGCATTTCCAGTTCATTCCGGTCAGTTTGAATTGAGTTGGAGGATATATATTTTATATATTTTTTTAAAGAAATAGGGATTTTTTGTTCCCCATATATTTGTTGATCCTGATGAGATCCGAGATGCAAGGCTCAGAATCAGAATCACATATGGCTTGATCCAGATCCGGGAAGAAGGAAAAGGAGTGGAGGAAGGAAAAATGAATGTTGATTGGAAGTGCAAGGAAGCAGCAGAGGGAGTTGGCTTTCTAAAGCCAGGAAATAAAAAACAGAGACAGGAGTTAAGAGAGAGGAAGAAAACGAAGAAGAAAGGGACACAAGCAGAGATATATACGCTTAGGTATAGAAAATATTTAGCTTTTTTTTTGTCCCGTTCTGATATCCATCGCGTCCGAGAATGGTTGTCCAGTCTGGTTTATCGGGAGGATATATTTACATCATGTGGAAGTTAAATGAGGAGTGGGTGACTGAATAAAGTGAAAAGTAAACAGGAGGAAAGGAGAGAAGAAGAAATATATTTTAGACTGACCGGACACTACCCTAAAAAGTGGACATTACATAAAAAAAGGGAAAGTTAAGAAGGAGAAAGGAATGAAGGGATGTAGGTAGGTCCCTTTATAAAACAGATTGGGATTACAGCTGGAGCTCCCCACGCCGTGTTATATATGGGCTCATGGGCTAACTAACTGCTTGTCTCGGAGGATGTGTGTACATGTCCATGTGAGAGGGAGAAAGAAGGGAACATATCAGAATCAGATTTTTTGTCACAACAAACGAAATAGTCAGAGAGAGAACGAGGTTTTGTTTTTAGGTATTACATAAGAAGGGAAAGTGTGTTTGAGCGGATGGACAGTGTCCACTCCAGTTTTTCTCAGAGAGAGAGAGAGGAAGGATCAGACTGTTAAAGATGTGCCAAAAAGTTTATAAGGGAAATATTAGAGGAGGAGAGAGGGAAAAGGGATCATGAGAGGAGGATGCTGCTGCTGCTGGTGATGATGATAGTGTCAGACAGACAACAGAGGGACCAGCAAAGCAACATCTGTGAAGATCCACCATCATCATCCCAACAGAAGAAGAAAATATATTTATGCAGTAGTGCCAAAGAGGATGAGGGTGTTGCTCTACAGTGAGTATAAGGAAGGAGGAAGGATGGATGGAGGGATATGGGATGGGATAGCTTTATAGTGATTGAGATTTTGGAGTGAATGAATGAGTTAGGGCAAGAGGAACAGTTGCAATTTGAAGGAAGGGAAACGAAATGAATGTGATTGAATGAAAGGAATCGTGGTAGGTAGGGAGATACGTATGGCTATCTATATGTATCTGGATGGATGTATCTGGATGGATGGATGGTGAACTTTACTTTGGGATGGACGATGGACCCGATCCGATGGATGGACGGATAGTGAGTGGACATTCAAGGAAGAAAGTTTAAAAGTGAGGAGCGGAGGAACCCACGAGGGAGGGAATCGGGATGAAGATGAAAGGGACAAAGGGATATACGTTATTTTATGTATAACGCTTCCAGTTTGGACATCTCTATCTGCAATTGGATCTTGGAAGGAGGGAGAAAGTTATAGGAGGAAGAAAGGGTACGAAAATAAATAGGGAGAAAGGAGTAGAGTAGTTTGTATGTGGATGTTGGTGTTGCTGCCGCTATGCTGGTAGGGATGGAGGGAGATGAGAAGGAGTTGTCCGTCCCAGTGACATAAATAAGGCTTAAAGGGGACTTTTTGAGTCGATGGTTATCGAGTATGAAAGGGACGGTGGTGGAACGTGAGAGTGACGTGGAAGAGGTCTTATTTATGTTTGGGGATTCCGGCAGGACAGAGAAAGTCTTGTAGCTCCACTAATGGAACAGGACAGGCATATTAGTAGTAGGGGAGCTGGCTTGCTTGTATGTATCTAGTACTGTTTTTTTAGCAAGAAAGCGGAGAGACAATTTGCCCCTTTTATTCACTCTTCAACAGAGAGAGAGAGAAAGAAAAAAAAGAAATAAAAAGAAAAACGGATAGAGATTTTTTGGCTATGCCAAGAGTATTATTATCCATTGTTGTGCTTTTTGTTATGTTTTATGCTACAAAAAAATTAACGGATTTCATAAGAAAATTTAATATTTTTTTTTCTTCTTTAACTATATTTTTCTGTCGGAGAACAGTTATAATTTTACCTTTCACTAAATGCTTCAAACTTTTCTTTTCTACTCAATCCAAACTTCGTTTTTGGAACAATAAATAGATCCATATATATTCCGGGAGGGCTCCTTGATCAGCCTCGGTCTCCTCATCCCATTCCATCACATCAGCATCACCCTCCTCCTCCTCTCCTCATTCTCTCGTTTTCCTCCATCCATTCTCGAATTCATCCCACCTAAAAAATCTAATCACGACATTTTCCTCCAATTTATTTATCCCATAGATCTTAGTTACGAGGGCCATAAAGCACATCCACGCCAATGAGGATGACGATATGCCTAAAAAAAGAAAGAAGGAGAGAGGGAGAAAGCAAGGAAGCGGGAGCTGGAGATCGGAAGAG
>JAQGAI010000247.1:0-23628 GCA_034696905.1 Lepidocyrtus violaceus | reverse complement strand
TTGCTTTTTACGAAATGGCTAATTTACCTCAATTTTCCCTTTTACATAACAAAAAACTTTCGTCTAAACGATGAAGCCTTGTTAACTGTTTCTTGCATTCTTTCAAATTTATTTGATGTTTTATTTATTCTAATCCAGCAAAAAGTACTTTCAGTTCTTGCTCATTAATTCTTTTAACGAGAAGTTAATGGCTATTCTGACTGGTATACATTTTTTGTTAATGACTTTGTTATATCGTAAATCCCGAAATGACTTCATCTGTATTTCCAATTGAATTATAAGTTTACCAGTACCTCTTCATGTCTGTCAGGATTAGTGTCACTATTTATTTAATTTGTTCATTTTTGTAATTAATTTTTACTGGCTTGTTTTAGTCGTTTTTAAATAAGTTTCATGAAATGGGCTTGTCATTGTTCTTCTGTGCCATTTACAATCCTAGCGCTTGTCACCTGTCACCTTTTCTAACCAAACGTGTTACGTGGGTGGGTGGGCAAAGGCCAGAATCTACATCAAGCGACTGACTCATCTTACTTCTTTATTTGCTTTTTTATTTTCACAAATTTTATTTTTGCGCTAAATAGTTACAATCAATCCGTCCCGTTCTAATTAATTAACTAATTAATAATGTCACCTACTAACGAATATTCATACGTAGAAATATTTCAACGCAGCTATTTCGTTTCTAGCCCAGACTTTCTTTTTATTTCATCATCGCACCATCATCATCATCCTCAATTTAAAAAAAAACCATCCATATCTAATAGATATTTACATTCCCGTACCTATTATGCCACATAGCTATAGGTAGAAGAGGCCAGAACAGGTCAGCTACACCAAAAAATCGTCTATATATAAAAAATTGATTACAACAGAGTCATCCCCATCCTCAGTCAACAATGAGCATTAAATTCATCGACAAAAAAATATTTCATTTTGGGGAGAGGGAGAGAGGGTGATTGTGATTGTCTGAAGTCATTTCCGGTTTACAGCCCATCTATAAAACCTGTTGCATCATCGTCAGCTCACTCACGCTCATTTTTTTCCTCGCCCCTTACAAAATACCTTTTTTTTTTAAATTTATTATAGTTCCCATTCCATAATATGACAACATTAGTGCTCCTCCATTTCCCCACAAAATAAGTTTTATTTTTATGAGGGGGAGCAATCCTCCCTACTTATGTATACTTTACTATCCAATGCTGGACTTTAAAATGGCATAATATATAACAATGATTTATTTATCAGGGATGAATGCTCACCACTCCGCTTGCAATCCCTGACAATAAAAAAGCTTTTTTTAGGGCACTATAAAAAATTGCATGATAAAGCAAACAGCCAACGATAGTTTCAAGTGGCTTGGCTTGGTAGAGGACTTCATCCTCAGCATCATTATTTACAGGAGCAGGATATAAATATCCCATTTCATGACGCTGATTCTGATTACGTATACTGTTGGGGGTCATCGTAATCCCAGATTTTTTTTTGTTGAAACTACAAAAAAATCTCAGTATACTCATCACATCATTATCATCATTATCATCATCATCGTGTCATAAAAAACGGCTCCTGCTGCAGCTACACAGTTACTCATGAGCCATTATAATATCTTTGTGTGTTCCCCAAGAGCCAGGAATGAAATATTTTGTAATTCGTTACGTATTCCAAAAAATAGTGCGGTGGAGTGCAGTAGCTATATGGCCATGTTAAAATTTCTACGGCCATTTGCTTATCTCATTATAATATTATTATGTGGAATAGGAATAATGTCCAATGGGATGCATTTTGCATTTGAAAAATCACCTTCCAAAATAAAACTTTGTTTTATAGTAAGAGCATATCAAAATATTGAAAATTATTCACTAGGCTCACATATCAACAAAAACAGCCTCATCTTCATCATCATCATTTCCCATTTTATTTCCCTGCACAATTGTTTAGCTTTGTTGTTCCGCTCCAGTGGCTCGTCTGCTTTCATTGTGTGTGGAGCCAGTTAAAAGCCCAGCCGCACAAAAGCATAGGACGCAGAAAGCAATAATGATAACATGGACAGATCAACTCCTAAATTTTTGAGTCGCCCCTACACAGCCATGATATTACTAGCATTCATGGAAACCCAGCAAAGGTGTATTATTCCGTCATTGCATCGTCGTCATCACGCAACAATGGGAATAAAACTCTAGTGGGAGCACTTGGGCCACGTCTCAATATTTATTATTATATTTTTGCAAGCCCATTATTTAGCGAGTGAAATAAAATGATCATCATCGCCATCATATTATCAAGCTTAGCAATTGGATTTCATTACATGGATGGGGACTAACTATAACTACCCTAAAGGGAGAGAGAGAAATTGAAACGTTGAAAAATGGGACGTCGATTTTTAGAGGCTAGGAATAAAATTTATGTACATTTTAGATTTCATTAAAATTTAAAAATAAAACTTGATCATTGTTGAGTTGAGTGTGATGCTCTCATTTCTTTCCTCCATCTACCAACCAATGGAATAGGATAAAAATAATCCATAAAAAAGGAAAAAAGATCCCCATCACCGTTTCGTTTTTTGGCTAGCTGGCTGGGTTAGAATTTTTTTCTGAGTATTGAGCCGCGTGTGTGTGGATATGTTGATGATGATAATAATGATATTGGATTTGTTGATACGGATACTTTATTTACCAACCAACAAAGTGTTGTATTCCATTTGAATTGGAAACGGCCTCCTATTGCAATTTCCACACAAAATTTTATTCATGCACATATAAAATGAGCTGAGGGATAATACAATAAGTATAAGGGAGGGTGAATAAATTGATTCTTGTTTTAGCCGTATTGTTGTTTGGATGGCTGTATTTGGGTAAATATTTGGAATGGTATGGGAGGCTAGACTGGTCTGCATGCAATTATGATGATACGAGTTCCGTTAAATTCATTACACTATTTACAATTGGCAAAGAATGGAACACAATACAGTTTATGAAATGGAATGATAGTTATGCTAATTAAATCATGTCATCTGTCAAATTGATTGTCAAGATCCAGTGTAATCTAATAACTTCATTTTATTTCACTCCAAAGCTGGGGAACGGGTGAATCAAGGAAAATAGGAACAGGTAAATTGGGAGACGAATTTATTTGATGAGAGGTAAAAATTGAAATTGCAGACTAAAATATTTCATTTCTTAAAAATACTCTGGGGTTGGAAATTTGGAGACATCTTCGTTCTCTAAAGATAAAATCAATTCATATTGTTATCTAAATTTTGCATTTGGTTAGAGCAGTACAAAAATATTGTCATGATAGACACGTCTATTTATTAAATTTTCTGAAGTAGGAGTTGAACGAACGCTAAAAATAACAGAAAAATGTGATCCAATAGTTTTTTAAGCGCGTTATTGTCCCTATTGAAAAAATCTAACGTTTTAAATGTCCACTCTTTTGATAGACTTCCACATCCCATTCCTCTTTCTCCTCTCTTCAAAGAGGAGGAGCATAACAATGACAGTATTTGCTCCTCTTTTTTGGTGTCGCTGGCTGGATTGGGCATTCAATGCAAAACTAAAAATAAAAATTGGGGACACGAAAAAAAAACGATTGATGAGGATGACGACGACAAACGACAAAGGACACTATTATGATTGCATGCAACCATGAATGATCCATTTTCTCTTTTTTCAAGCTGTACCATATCCCCCACGTACGTTTTTTTGTGAGGGAAAAGGCCATGAAACTTTAGAATCGGTGACTACACGTTAGATGATGTTTTTTTTTCGTTGTAGGAAATCTCATATAAATAAAAATGGACTAAAGTCCATCAAACTTGTGGTGTGGATGTCCACCTCTCTCTCTCCCTGCTACATAGAACTACTCTTTTTCTCCCAAACCAAACAATTCTAAAAAACGGAAGTGGAGTAAGTACATCCAATCCAAGTGACAAGAATGGGAATGCTCTGAATGGGGAGGACTGTCAATGTCCTTCCATTCCAATCTAATCCGTCTCTTGAAAGCTGAAATAAAAAGAATTTTTTTCTACATCCAAAGTCATTAGCCATCCATCATGAATCATCCCAGCAGCGGGCTTTTAAAGTAAATGCATATACCACAGACGGAGGTGGGCAAGATGGAGGGAAAGGGGCTTCAACACCTCGTCAACTAAAATAAAATGGAGTCCTCTTTTATTTATGAGATTTTCTCAAACCAACTGAAGTCATATTTTTTTGTCAAGCGGATAAAAAGTAAAGTCCTCTGGACCTTCTACGTCGATAAAAAATATAAATATTTTTTGAGCTGAGAAATATTTAAATTTCTTCCCACTTACTTCAGAGGACTTGACTTTTAAGAGCAGGAGCAGCTTAGCAATATCAGCACTTAGGGCATATGGCTCATACATGCATGGCTATACCTGCAAAACCGGAAGTTAATCCGCCAGTCAGTTGAACTTATAGCTGTGAGGGTAGGAAGGAGTGTTAAAAGCGGATTGCTTCATTGCTTATTGCTCCACACCGCACCAGAATATAAAGCTTACGAAAGGATGATGATGATGGTGATAGTGATGATAATGATAATGGCACATGATATGATAGTGAAGGTAGCGTTTTTTTTCTGTATCAGACTTTTGATGCCTTGCAGTGCAGTGGAATAGAGAGATGTATGGAGATTAAAGCCATTATCCAACCGAAAATCCCCTCAGCCCTAAAACTATAAAATTGTACGTTTTTTTTGCTAAGGTCCTCTCTCCTCCTCTTCTCATTATTTTGAATGAAGGTGGTGGTGGTGGTGGTGGAAAAGGGATAATTCCACCGACCACCAACTTTGCTTCCTCATTCTTTCCCATACTCCATTTGAAACTTTGTAGGGGAGAAATATTGGCCAGCTTTGACTACAGCTTGTTATGTATACGGTGTTGCAGGCAGGTATACTTCTATTTCATTAACATATTGCAAGTTTTGTTTAATGACCACACCCTACTTTTTTATGAACTGAAAAAAAATTGTGATTTTATTTTGCCATTATTATTATTTCACACAGAGCAAGAGAAAAAAAATTGCTCATGGGAAGCTTTTTTTTTGCATGGGATGATAACAACTTGTTTATATTGGGCAGTTTGCAATGAAAAAACAAATACGTTTGATCTCTTTGGAATTAATATGACTAACTATGTATGATGAGATGATGGACGATGACTATAGCCATGTTTCATGCAACAATGTGAGGACGTGGATGACAATGCACTTTTTTGAAATACATACATACCAATCCAATGCAACTCTTCTTGTTTGCAATGATAATAATAAAAAAAACAAAAGGAAATAGTTCCCTTTTTGAGAATAACGATGTGATGTGATATGGATACGTGTACTGGAAACCAAAAAAAAAAGAACGTACTCGGGCTTGATTAAGCTTTTTAGTTCCACACGGGGTTCCAGATATTCAATTTTTTTTTGGAATGAGAACGACCTCGAACGTGATATAAAAAACGTATTTATGAAGGAGTCATCATCGCCATCACGATTTCCATGTATTTGTATTTATTATTGGTAGTTTTGATTTTGTTTGTCGGGAGGGAAATGCATCCTGTGGGACGTGACTCTTTTTGCAAATTTAATTTGTTGCAGTCACTGTAACGAATTAGGGTTAAACGGACGGACGTTGATTGGGGATGGGACATGTCACCTGTACCAAAAAAAAATATTAAATCAATTGTTCGATATTTTCTAGAACAAAACATTCTTACTTCCTTTCCGCTTTGCAGTATTTTCTCCGATTAAATTAATTATGCTATATTTTAGACGCTCTAAAATCTCAGTAATAAAAAGTATCAATTAACAAATTTACATATGAAAAACTTGTATTGCAATTTGTGTGGGACTTAAAATTTTAATGTTTGTTTTTGCTTGTTTTACAGGGCCGGCCTTTTGGCCATCCGCCTCTTGTAGTGACCTTCGGATATGGTGTTTTTATAGTCGCAATAATGTTTCCTAGTGCTGTACAAGGTAATGTTAATTAACAGAATCATAAAACACTCATATCATAACAGATATCCCTGCTGCCATTATTAAAAAATTGATTTAAAAAAGTCTGACATTGAAATCCGAAAAGTTATAATTTCATACATTTGCATGAGTTGAATAACATGGATTAATGTATGGTCCCAGTCGGACACTTCCGTGAATTGAAAAATAAAACATTCATAAAAAACAATAACTGGGGACGACCTAGACATTTTTTTGTGTGCAAAAAAAAAGTATTGGGGAGAGAAATTGTTGCTTGTATAATTTATTTATTTATATACGAATTTAACATATGTGTTCATATGGCAGGTCAATGTTTTGGCGGGGTTGAAACATATGAGAAGACGACAGGGATGGCCCTTTCGGAAGGAGATCCCCAAGGGCTTCTTCACCAGCCAGGGGCAGCAGTCACCCGAGACTGTACTGCCGTTTGTAGACAAAGCCCTACGTGCAAAGCATTCAGCGTCGGTATGTACATAAGACAAAAGTGTTGAAGGGGATGATTTATGATTGTCGGAATGAAGAATTGGAAACATTTTGTTTCTATTTTATTTTGTAGATTATGACAAGTCAAGATGCGACTCGTATGAGAAGGACTCCGTCGGAAGGAGGGACAAACTGAGGGAAGATCCGAGGACAAACTTTTTCGAGAAAGTTTGCTTCAAGGGGGGTAACTATCAAGCATCTTGTTTTTCCCATCAAAAACTATGTGGTTTGTCATGTTTACGAAATGGGATGAAAAAGTAATTTTTAAAACTCTGTAAAATGTTTTCCTCTTTTTCAGTAACAAACTTCCAGCAAATGTGTGGGGATCGGTTGTGGGCGTTTGAGAGGGTGGTTGGAGCGTTCCTAGAAGGATTCGATGACAAGGAGGAACGTTCCGTCCAATCAAAAACAGACTGTGAGAAAATGTGCCTGATGGAAACGGAGTTTGTTTGTCGGTAAATTAAAATGGGAAAAGAAAAATTCTAACCGAAATTTTGGGAAAGGAATGACCAGTGACAAAAATGTCATTGTTTACAACAATTTGTTTTTGTGTTTTTCTTACAATGTCCAGCTCTGCAGAGTATGACGAGTCAATGAAAATCTGCAAACTCAGTCGGGAGGACAGAAGAACACAACCAAGTGCATTTAGACGACAACACGGATCAACTCTGGACTACCTGGAGAACCAATGCGTGAAACGTAAGGGATTTATGGTTGTCCTGTTCTAATTAGAAGTAGATGTGGTCGCATTTTTAGTGCGATGTTTCTGCAAAAATATATATACGCCATGGGAAGATTTATGACGCCATGGACTTTGTGAAAAGAAAGTTGAATTGAAAGTGGGATGACAGAAGCTCACTTGCTTTTTTTTCCTCCAAACATAAATGGCTAACAATTGGAATTGAATTGAATTATTTATAATGGCATTTGTCTTGTCTGTCACAGAACTCCCGGACTGTCGGTACACATCCCGTCAAGATGTATCTGTCATTTCAATGGACGAGCTTCAGTACGCTGCCTCCCGGGAGGATTGTCAAACGCTGTGTGATTTGGTGAGTGAAAATAATTTATGACGAGAACGGGAAAGAAAATAAATCCAAACGGAACAAGCCTCACATTTTAACTATTTACCCCCTTTGTAAAAAAACAACTTTATTTTATTTTTTGTTTTGAAGGCCCGAGGTTTTACATGCCGATCTACTTCCTTTGCGGCGGATGAGAATCGGTGTTATCTGAGTGCGGACGACTCTGTGAGCTTGATGGGAGCGCCGCTGCCCCACAAAAGGGGAGCCGTTTTCTCTGAAAAGCAGTGTTCCGTCAGTAAGTACACAACAGCTTGAAAAACTTGCAGATTGGAGGAAAATTGTATCCAATTTATAGACCAGTCCATTCAACTTGTTTAATTGCTTTCCTTTCTTAGATCATTGTGAGGACGGGCTGTTCACATTTGAAAAGGTCACAGGTCACTTCCTACGGACGGCCAAGCAAGAGCCCATAAGTCTCACGGCAACAGCGCCAGGCGTCACCATGGAGTGCGTGGAAAGATGCAAAGATGCTGGGGCGGACTGCCCATCCTTCGTTGTAGACCACTCTGCAATGAGATGCTTCAAACTGGATCGGAACACACAAGGTCGTGGGGAGGAACTGACCAAGAGGGAAGGGCAGAACTACTTTGAAAAGATTTGTCTCAGGGGTAAGAAATGGGAAGATCCATCATCTTAAATTACTCAATCAAAGGTCAACAGCTCATTATCATCAACGCAAACGTTTATTAAATCTGTTCTTCAGGAAATACACGCGGCTGTCGAGGACGTGCTTGGGCATTCGAGAGAAGGCCCGGGAGGGAGCTCAGAGGTCATGACGATCTCGTAATCCACCGTGTCCCAAGCAGGCGAAGTTGCGAGGAGAAGTGCTTGGTAGAAACTAGGTTCGTTTGCAGATCCGCGGAATATCATACTGAGGTGGGTGGTATAATAAAAAGACACATGAATTTAGCACAAAGTGCAGGTTTAAAAGGTTTGCAGTTTTTATCCGTCCGAAACATTGATTTACTTTTGTACAGACGACGGAATGTCGGCTGAGCAGAGAGGATCGTAGAACCCGACCAACGGATTTCGTGGAGGCTCCCATGCACATCGAATATCTGGAGAATCAATGCATAGAACGTAAGTTGGGATGTTCAGTATCAGTATACCACACCAAGTTGGCTATATTGGGGTGAAGCGAGACCCCATTTTAGAGTAATAATGTAGCAGGTGTCCCCATCACTAATTGACATGATTGGGGATAATGTTTCCGATAATGCATAAAAAATATCCTCCACCTGTACACCCCAGGACAAAGCAGCCCACTTGGCTTTTTCTTCTTCTTACTTTGCTGTTGGTTGGTGGTGTTGGTTGGTGGGTGGGACAAGTATGGATGGGGAAGCTTCATCACTTTGATGAATGGCTTTGTAGGGAAGATGTATTACATGTCATGTCGCTGTTTATGGATGTACCGTACAATTTGGTATAAATGGGTTTCTTATATCATTGACGCTTCCTTTAGCTGATCGACGATGCACGTTTGACACTGTGGCGGATTCCCATCCCAAGTATTTGGATACGGTGATCAATGGGATTACAACGGAAGGGGAGTGCAGCACAAGATGTAACTCGTTGAGAGACTTTGTCTGCCGCTCGTACTCCTTTTACGGGACTGCCAACCAATGTTTCATTTCGGGAGATGATCGGGGTAAACTGACTATTTTCCTTGCTGTTCTTAAGTTTTTCTTTTTCTTCTTAGGAGAGAAAAATGGGGAAAAGTTTTTTTTGTGCATTGCACTTTTATTTTAAAGAAAATATGATTCTTATTGGAAATAGCTTCTGGCGGGGATGAGGCCATCCAAAAGCGACCCGGGACCATCTTCTATGAAAGGAACTGCAAAGGAGTGAATTACAGTCCTGGGCCCCCAGGAGCCGGGATCCCTCCTGGGATTCCAGAGAGACCTCCCCTCAACGGACACTTTAGCAATAGCATTGATGACAGGAATCCCCGTCCCGGGGCGACGGACAAACAGCGTATGAAGAAAAGAAAAAAAAATATGAAAGAAAAAGATGATGAAACAGAAAGTCAGACGGATAACATGATAACGGAGAAAGAAAGAGGTGAAATGATATTGAATATTTTTTTTTCTTTTAACAAGTCGGAAGGTGTGCCATAGGAAGGATGACATATGAAAGGGTATCGGGCTACGAATTGGATCGGGGTCATAGCTACCTCCTCTACCGGGACGCTGTTCGAGGAATCTCAGATCGATGTTCGAGACGGTGTCAAAGTGACGTCAAATGTCATGCCTTCAACTTGGACTATAACAGGAATGAGTGCTCCGCCCTGGAGTTTGGGAATGATGAAGTGCGCTACGACCTCAGGAGATCTTCGGGGGTTGCCTACTTTGAAGGGATTTGTTTGAGAGGTGAGGAGGAAACTAAATACGCAGAATATTTTATGCTCAACTGAAAAATAACAGGAAGTAAAGGAAACATTTTTTTTTTGAAAAAACTAATTACAAAACAGGTGGTGGCTGCGGTCTTCTCTGGACGTTTGAAAGGATCCCCAACTTCCAGCTCCGTGGCTTTGACAGGGAAGTATACAGGGATGTAGGGAAGACCCAATGTGAGGACAGGTGTTTGGAGGAGCGTCGCTTCCTCTGCCGATCCGCAACCTATGACTGGCGAAAGAGGGAATGCAGATTGAGCACGGAAGACAGGAACACACAACCTCGAGGCTTCATCCCCTCTCCGGAAACGGACTATTTGGAGAATCAATGTGCTCCGCGTAAGTCAACTCAAGAGACAAGGCCAATTCAAAGACCGAAAGTTATTTTCCCCTTCTGTTTTTGACATGATGATGATGATGATGATGAGGCTGATCAAGGACGTCTTTCTATTTTTTTCCTTTCTTTTATACAGAGGCAAGGAAGTGTAATTACAAGACGGCTCAAAGAGACCGCTATCTCATTTACGTTGACAAGGCAGAGCCAGCAGAGAACGAGGGTGTTTGTCAACGAGCCTGCGATAAGGAGAGGGATTTCAACTGCCGCTCCTTCTCTTTCTTGACACAGGTATGTAACTGTCAGAGACTCTTGTCTAATAAGTGTGGGCTTAATAACTTCCTCCAATTTTTCCCAGAAAATATATGCTTGTTTGTTAAGCCGTTGCCCTCATCATAAAATAATCATGATCATACTTTCTCCTTTCTTTGCAGACCTCCACCCAGTCCCCCTCCCAAAGTGTTTGCCTTCTAAGTGGTGACACGGCTGACGTTGCAGCGCCCAACGCCTTCCAAGTTCAACCCGGAGCCTCATACATGGAGCGGGAATGCGATCCAAGAAGTATTCCTGGTGAAGGTTCAACCCGCTATCCTGCTGGTGGGGAGCCTCCACGCTATCCCCCATCCACTGATCCTTATCCAGCGGATCCCCGACCATATCCTCCAACCATTCGAGATCCTTATCCACCCAATCGGATCGACACGGCTTATCCACCTCTTCGCGACCCTTATCCGACTAGTGCTAGGGATCCTTATCCAGTAAGTCGGTTTCCAGCCACGAGTCGGGATCCATTCACAAGTCGGGATAGGGACTATTATCCCCCCAGGGATTATACTTACAATCGGCTGGACGCTTATCCCAGTAGAGATCCTTATCATAGGGACGACCGCTATCCTAACACTCATGCGTATAGCTCCCTCCGCGATCCTTATCCATCCGCCTATCCTGGAGGGACGAATGACCCTGGGAACTACTTGGATCCGGAACTATCCCCGTATCGATGCCGCTACACGGTCACATACGAGAAGGTCTATGGATATACTTACAACGGAGCACGGAAGTGAGCATTTTTTCATTCTAAGAAAACAAAATGTTTTTGAAGCTATATTCTTCTCAAGGCCAACTTCTAACCGAACTTTATTATCATGTTTACAGGGAAATAATCCCTATCAGGGGTGAGTTCGGAATCACAGGGGAATGTCTCCGGGAATGTGATCAACTTCGGGAGAGATGTCTTGCTGTGAGCTTTGAACCGGTTCGTGGCAGTGGTCGGAGGTGCTTTGCCCTTGATAGGTCTTCCGAAGCAGATGCATCCCTTTTGCATCCTTCAGCGGATGTTGTACACTTTGAAAAGATTTGCTTGAGAGGTAACAAAAACTCGTTATATGACAATTTCCAAACCACCTACATTGTTGCATTACTACAGATACATTTCTGCACATGAAAGCCATATAATTAGCGATGACCAAATGCATATGGAATGGAAGCTTCCGCTTTCCCTTCATAATGAGCGGTTTAACAACCTCCAGAAAAAGTATTTTGCATGTCCTTGAATCCTTTCTTCTTAACTTTTCTTTTTTTCCCAGAACGGAGTTGCGGCAAGCTCTGGACGTTCACTAGGGTGCCCGAGTTTGAGCTAGTTGGTCCGGGAGACTTGGAGATTAGGAACATTTACAGTAGACGTCAGTGTCAAGATGAATGTCTCAGATCTCCGCGTGGTCCATGTCGGTAAGTGCTTTTGTCGTGCAGCAGGAGGATTCTCAAATAGTTTGAAGGACACAGAAAAAATCTGACATGAATCATGACTCATTTCTCTCTCTCTCTTCCTATCCAGTTCCGTTACTTACTACGCCAGAGAGAGGATGTGCAAGCTGAGCAGTGAGACGAGACGGACCAAGCCGGAGAGCTTCCGTAAGAGTGGACCAGATGTGGATTACATGGAAAATGAGTGTGCTCTAGGTAAAAAACCTCATCATTTTTTATCTTCTTCTTTACCATAACGGCCATATACATGCATACAATATGGGATAGTGTTGGTTATGTTATGTCTTCACCTGGAAAAATATTGTTATGATTATGACTCCCTTTCCATTTACCATTCCCACACGAGATGAGGGGAACAGCAAGAGATTTTCTGATTTCTTCATCATCCTCATCTCATCTTTATATCCATCCATCTCCACAGTTGTTTTTCCATTAGTGGAAAGGCATCTGAGATAAAGGAACGTTTTTTGAGGACATTGCCTTTTCCCTTTCTCATCTTGAGAGCAAGACAAAATGTTTTTTTCATCTAGTTTCCCATCATCTTCATTAATTATTTTCTTTGCTCTTCTCTCAAGCTCCACCGCATTGCGAGTACACTGATTCCCCAGGAAGGTATTTACCTGTTGCGGACAAATTCCTGCCGAGGACCTATGCCATGGAAGATTGTCGACGGGGTTGTGATACGGAGCCGGAATTCCAGTGTAGAGCCTTCAGCTTCCATGCCCATCGGAGGGAATGTCTGCTCAGCTCTGATGATACCCATTCCAGCGGACAAGTCCTTATCCCCGACCCAGATTTCTTTTATGGGGAGAGGGGTGCTTGCAATAATGGTAGGAATATGATGATGATCAAGATGATCAAGATGATCAAGATGATCAAGATGATCATGAAATGATAATGATGAAAAGCTTTTAAAATCTTTAAATTTATGTTCCCTTTAAAAAATGTTTTTCAATTGCTTGAATTGGAATAGTTCGTGTGGACTGTACTCCATCCGACATGCTTGTCACGGTTAATTTCGGGACGCCATTTGCTGGCCGAGTGTTTGCTACAGGGAATCCCCAATCCTGTTTCGAGATGGGTAATGATCGGAATCAAATCGTGTTGAGGATCTCATTAGGAACGCAGTGTGGAACTTTGCAGCAGGTAATTTGCAGGGATACGACTTAATTTGATTGGAAGTTATTGGATTTGTAAATTATTCTCCTGTCATTCTGATTTCATTTCCCTCCTCTCATTACTTGTATCATCCGTAGGGACGAGGCCGTTACGTGAATCATGTGGTCATTCAACAAAATCCGGTGATCATGCAAGAGTCGGATAAAACAGTTCGGGTTGAATGCTCCTTCGACGCAACAGACCAGACCGTATCCTATGCACCCGATGGACCCGGCTCTCGTGAGCATGAGAAGGGAATCTCTGTAACGTAAGTGCAAAAATGGTTCATGCTCCCCATTTCCGGTTGTCGTGATGGGTGCTAAGGATTATTATGATGAAAAAAACTAACCGGAAGTGGGCTTGTATTGTACTGTATTCTCTCCCCATCTCCCTCCCGATTTTTCCGAGAGAGAAAGAGAGGAAGTGCAAAATTACTTTTTCAAGTTTAATAAAATACTGATCGAGTTTTTTGCTGTTGTGGAACTTTTTCTAGCGTCCCATTCAGACCTACCGGGACAAACATTGTAACCAACACCGCTCCCACTCCGAACGTGAGGATGCGGATTGTGCTGAGAAATGGACAGGATGCTTCCGTAGTGGGACTAGGGGAAGAGCTGCAACTTCGCATTGAAATCGATCCATCCAGTGCATTTGGAATTTTTGCAAGGAACCTCGAGGCCAGGACGGAATATGGGGAGTTATTGACGCTGGTTGACAACATTGGGTAAACTTACAAAGAAGAAATAAAAATGTAACGAGATTGGATATGGAAGATGCATAGGTATATGAATTTGGATGATTTTCTAAATAAAAATTTTCAGATGTCCCCGAGACCCGAATGTCTTCCCGTTCTTGGAAGTGGAGCGTGGGACACGTAATCTTTATGCAGATTTCAAAGCTTTCCGATTCCCCAGCACCGCCACTGTCAACTTCGTAGCGACAGTTCAGTTTTGTCAGGATCTTTGTCAGCCGGTAAGGGACTTTTCTCGACGTTACTTTTAAAATGACCTGTTGGATTGTGGCATGTTCCATCTTCTTGGAGATTCTGCAAAGTCACTCAATTTTATTTCGATTTTTTTCCTGAAGGTGAGATGTCAAGGCGGACTGGATTCGTTTGGCAGACGGAAACGATCCATTGCAGGAAATGACACTGAGCCAGCAGCCTCGGCGGAATACAGAATGGAGAAACTTCACTTTTCCATTCCCTCCTCTCCAGCAACATTCACTCCTGCTGGTGCTGCTGCTGGAAGCGGAAGTGAAACATCAATATCCACACCTTCCAACATAACTCGGAACGTTCTTCCGTCATCTGAAAAATACAACTTGTTCCAGTTTTCCAATGCGGGTCAAACCAAGCGCGAGCCTCTTATGGAAGCAGGTTAGGAAATTGTCCAATATAGTCCCTAATGTCGTATTCCATTTCAGTTCCCTCCCCTCCAAAGACAAACCATCATTGCCGAAACAAATTATTCATAATCATTTCTGTAATGATATGCTAAACTTGGTCCTTACTTGTTCCATTCATGTAGGCGGAGGTCCCACCCTCCCCACTTCAGAATCGGTGGGAAGTCACTCCATCATTCGGAGCTCAATTGGAGGTGCAGCCAGCTCTGAAAATGAACAGACAAGGCTCGGCTCCGTCTCCCGAGTTCCAACCAGACTGGGTGTGGACCATAACAAGTATTTCATTGTGAGCACTGATGCTCCAACGACCACCACCAGACACCCTTACAATGGAGGAGATGATCAGCAACAGAGTAACCATTTGAACCCGCCGCTAAGCACGACGACACCCAAGCCAATGCCAGACTTACCAGGAGCGCTGCCAATCCATTCCAAGGTTAGTTTATTTTTTACAACTTTTCCCTCCACAATTTATTTAAAACCCAAAAATAAATCCTCCACGGACCGCGTGGGCTTTTTCCTTGTAAAAAATAAGGAGAATAATAATCATTTTCATAAGTTTTGGCGCAGTGGGCCCCATTATAATATAGCTCAGCTTTGTAGTTTGTATCCCGCCGCATGGGAGACTTTTCTCCCTCTGAAAAAAGTTTCCATTTATTTGTCCCCATCCATATCTAACATTTAAGTATGTTCCAAGTATATAACAATGCAACTTTTCTCAGAATAAAATTGGATTAACGAAGCTCTCTTTTTTCCCTATCACCTTTCTCTTCGTTTCCCCCCGAACAGCTCGTCGTCCTCCCTAAAGAAGCAGATGGGAATCTTCCGTTGGAACGGGAGCTGGAGTCTGTCACTCGTCGACGATTCAATGAAAGTTATCCGTTTGGCTCTGTCCCTGCGAGTATGGTTCCCGGTAAGAAACACACACACTAAAGCCATTCTTAAACTTTCACCGTTTATATCACATTTCACATTCATACGCGGAAAAAATATCCATTTTCTCTCTCGTCGTCGCTCTTCCTCCTCTGCATGTGGCATGGCAGATAATTTTCATCTTTCCTTGCCTCACCAACCCAGCCTTTATCTTCAATATCTGTCCATATGAGAACAAATAGCTTCTCTCTCTCTCCCTTCTCATATCTCTCTTTCTCCTTCCCTTCAGATCTTTTGTGTTTTCTGATCTCTCTCTCTCTCTCTCCTTCTCTCAAAGTGAAAATCTCATTCCTTTTGTTTTCCAAGATGTGAAGGTCCTCACGTCACCATTAAGATATTAGATATGTGCCTATCATCATCACCGCTGATAGCCTAACAACAATATGAATATATGTATTTGGGGGAAGATGAAGGTGCATCGCACATACTACATTCATATTACCTTTCAGACGGGAAAGTTATTTGGACGCGGAGTAAATGAAAGTGGAGAGATGTAATCATGATGATCGGGATCCCCTATCATCCATTCCATTCCTATTAGCATCATCTTCTCCTCATCCTCCTTTCCCTTTTTTCTCTCATTTCATTTCCAGAAATCCGGCATCCAGCATCTTTCCTCATTTTCATCAGTTTTTCTCCTTCCCCTCTTTGTTTACAGAATTCCGTTCACTTTTCTTCCCTCCCCTTTCCAATATCTCTTCTTGATTCTTTTTTTGTTCATATATAATCCTTATTACTATGTTTATAAAGTGTTCTCTATATTACGGAAAGGTCCATTCCAACTTGCACTTCACTTTCACTTCTCTTCTTTCTTTGCCCTTTGCATAATAACGATAATAATTTTTTTCACGGATGGGAGACGATGACGACGGTGACGAAACCATAGCCATATTCCTTTCATACAATATTTATTAAATTTTCTCTTCTGGTTTTTTTTCCTTTCCCCAGGACCGCCGACATACGATGGCTATGTATGTTCCACAAAGGGGTCCGTCGTAGGAGCGATTTTCACCGTGTTGCTCCTCCAAGTGGGGCTCTTCCTCTCGTTCTGGTACTTCTATCGATCAAAGCAGCGTCACTGGTCTAAGCTGGCCGGGATCCAGGACTCATCCTCCCTCCATCATCATCATCATTCCCCTCATCATCATCATCCCCATCACCACAACCACTCATCCACCTCTTCCTCCTCCTTCTCAACAAGCCCTGAAGTGATCTTCAGAAGTGTGTACGACAGACTGTCAGCGGGTGGACGGAGGCCGATTCTTATCCCTTATCCAAACTCACACACTTCCTCCACGTCATCCTCCTCCGCACACCCGGGTGTAGATGAATGAGTTGTGTGATAAGAGTCAGAATGGTAAATAAATAGACACTGTAACTGTATCTATAAGTTTTAAATATAAGAAGTATAATAACTCCTTCCTTTACTCTAAACTAAGCCAATAAACTATCGTTTCCAACATGATAATAATGACAAAAAATAATAACGGTTACAATAATAACTTGAACTAGCCCAGGACACTTAACATTTTATAGGAAATAAATGAAACTTTTTTTTATAAAAAAACAAACCATAAACAAGCTATCGTCTTCCATACCCCATTCCAAATCACTTTTCTCTCTTATTCTCCTCCCGGAAGCTGTATAAAACTGGGACGTGAAACTTGTTACACTGTTTCCGGCTGATAAGCTTTCTCCTCTGGAAGGAAAAAACTACTTTGTTGCTTTCCTTACCTTTTTTATCCTTTCCTTTCTTCCTCCTGGTTCAGTTATTGGGGAAAATGTGTCGTTTATTTGGTCCGGGTCCTTGTGAAAAAAATACCCCACAGGGGAAACAAACTTTCCTTTCCCTTTCATCTTTTTCCCCTTCTCTCTCCCTCCTCAAGTCTGTTTATATAAAGCAGTAATTTTGTCGAGAATTTTTTCTTCTTGGCTTAGGCATGTGTGTCTTACGTAAAAGTGTTTGGGTATGTAATATAATATGATGACTACCTTCCCTACTATATATAGTTACATATCTTAAGATGTGGCGTATGTCTATGTTTTTGATGGGAAATATGATGAGTTTTAGTTTGGAATAGATGTGGTTTGCTTCGACAAAGTGGCACTTCACCAGTACAACGGAAATTCTTCTTCCTTTTTCTCTAACTTAAGGTGAAAATGTCTTGGAAAAAAATGGTAGCCGATTTTTAACACATTTTATGTTTGCTCTAGGATAGCTTAATTATTTACTACATTTTTTTACCCTAACCCTTTGTTGTTGAAAGTCAAGTGAGTGAGATGATGTAACCAATCTTGTGTGTTTTTATAAAATGGATGGGTTGAATACTATTTTTTATGCGTGGATCTTTTTTACTACAAAATATTTCTTTGGGTTCAGGTTTGTCGGCTTCCTTCTTTAGTAGATTCTGAATTTTTAAACCTTTTTATTTTTCTATGTATTTTTAGTTGTTATTTTTTTGCAAAGCTCTTGAAAAAGTATATGTGATCTTGTACACTAAAAAACAAACTGAGAGAAACGTGGATGACCTCATAGCATATTATGTTAATAATAATAATAATAATATACGTAAGCAGATACAAATGAATTTTTGGGGAAATGTGAGTCAGTATGAAAAGATAAATGGGATGGAAGCTGGAGAGTGTTTAATAGTTTTTGGATGAGTGTCTGTTTATAGAAGGAACGGTAGTAGTTAAAACTGTGAGTGCATTTTACATAAATATTTATATCACATAAAAAAAGAACGCAAGGTTGAAGATGACGGCGGTAAATATGCCTGGCTTGAAGGGGGAAAATTTGCATCAAGAAAACAAAATGGAAGAAGAAAAAAACAACATCCCTGGCATATTTTTCTTCTCTTTGAAGAAAAAAGTTGGACTGCATTTTTCATGCCATATTTTGCTCCAAATACAGGAAAAGAATCTTTGTTCTTGGGGGAAAATGTGTATGAAAATGAAAACTGTTGAGCTCAGGATAGTTAATGTAATATTATATAATTATTAATTAGGAACAGTTATTATTTTACCTAAAATTAGTAGTCTAGTTGTATAAAAAAAGGTTTTCGTAGTAAATTATCAGTAATCATTATTACTTGTTTTAATCTCCTTTATCCTTATTTTATTTGTAATTTCATTTGATCTAGTTGTGACAGTTTTGGAAGGACGAGAGTGTCAAATTTGTTAAATGTTTAGTTGAGGTTAATTTTATAGGTAGTTTTTTAAATATATTAAGTGTGTAATTGTTTAACAAATATAGTTTTTACCAAAGTGATTGGTCCGTGAATCCCAAATGCCTAAACTTACTAAATAATTTTTTTCCATGGTGATTGATGATGTTGATAAGGAAGAGAATGACAGGTTATACTTAATGATGCTGCGGATGACCACAGTGTAATATGTTACTTAACGGGTGGGGGTGTGGGATGATGAATGATCCTAAATATTGACTTGATGAGTTGAGAACAATGTATTAAAAAATGGAAAAATGATGACAATGCAATGAATTTTTTTTAAAATATATATTAGATGTGTTTTTCCTTCTTCTGAATGAGATATGATATGAGACCAAATATGTAGAAATCCTTTGTATTGTAAAAAAAATCCTTCTTAAGGTTGTATACATCGTTGGATGTAGAAATTAAAATGAATTCTTGATAGCTTCTTTTCTTTTGTTTAAACTTTACTTAAGCATTTTTTTAGGAAGGAACCAAAAACTATAAAAAATAATATTGTGAAAGAATTAAGTAAATAAAATATAATTGTTAGAGATAATGATGTGATGATGATGATGTTAACTTAATTTAAAAAAATAATATGATTGTTATTAAGATTTGAATAATAAAAATAAACTAGTTAATAAAGGTAAGATTATAATATCTTAAAAAGAGCATTTAAATATTTCACATCAATTGGGACTGGGATGAAATTACAAAAACAACCATCCTTCAATCACCAAAAATAACTGTCCCATTATTATCATGGTTACCCATACCTTTTTCTTTTCTTAAAAAATACATATTATTTATTTAGTTTTTCACAATTCTCGTCAACCATTTTACAACATTTAGATAGATAAGGTAGGTAGGTGGAGTTTCGAAAAATTCTCAAGATATAATTATCATTTAGCATAAATAAATGTATAATGTATAAAGTATTTTAGCACATTTGTTGTAACATTTTTTTTTGTTTTCAAAATAAGACTCTTATTTCGTAAAATTAATAATAAATAGTTTCATTCTCCCTAAAAACAGGATACTTAATATTAAACTCGACCGGCTAGGCATATTTTTTTCAAAGGTAAATTTTAATCACCCAGCAAAAATTGCAAAAACATCACAACAGTCACATCAACAGCTTAGCACCGACATAACCTACATACTTCAAGTGTTTACACATTTATTGTTGGAGTAGAAAATAGAAGAGAAGATATATTTACGGACAAAAACGGTTTCACGGGATGTGAGAAAAGCAGAAAGCAGCAGTTTTTTCCCGGTTGACATGTCATACTATATTATTTCCCTTTCGTTTTTGTTTTGCAAAACTCTGCACATAAATTTGAAACTTGTTTGTGAGGAGAAAGTTTAAAAAAATATTTTGTGTAACATGCTTTAGCTTACAACGATTGGCAATGTAATCTCGAAGTATTGAAATTAAGTAGATTAAAAAAAGTCGAAGGATGATGATTTATCTTAAATGCGCCTGCCTGTCTATTATACATACATAAAAATGAATAAATATATATATATATTTTTAATTTTCATGTTAACTTTCACTTTGTTTTTGTCACTTTATATGTAATTTATTATAAGTAGTCCCTCACAACAATAAACAAAAACCAAGTTTTTCAAGACCACAGTCAAACAAAGTTGCGTCGCAGAGTACCCCATTAAAGGGATAGATCCTAATATATTTATAATATGTAAGTCTACTTTATACTTATAGTAAAGAGACCATTTTTTTAGTAAAAAGTTTAAGTATAATTTAATTCATATTAATAAAACGTAAAATTGAAAATTATTTTGAGTGAAAGTTGGCATACCATTCCATTCTTAATACACTGGAGTAAAATGATGATGGTCATTATATGGTGGAGAGGTTCTCTCTTTTACTCTTGTTACGCAAGCCATTCTACATTCTACTTAAGAGTACATCTAATTGTAAATGTTTAATAATGTAAAAATATCATAGATGACTAATGAAATAAAAATTCTTATAGTCTATATACAGAGTGTTTAAGAAGGAAGAATGTTTAAGTGTAAAAGGAAAAGGAAGTCGTAAACGGATTAATTGTCAAAGGAAGGATCTTTCTTCTCCCTCGGCAAGCTAGTTTTAGTTTTACCAAACTTAGGATCAAATATTAAGACCGGACATAAGGATAAGTACGAACATGATGATGAATGAGACCATTATTAAAAGGGTGGACATTTTAACAGGGTTTTGTTAACAATTTGTGGCGGAACTGAACGTTTAATATTGACACCGTATTAGTGTGGAATATGATGTGAGACGATAAAAAAAAGAAAATGTGAGGAGGAAAAGAACTAAATGAGAAGTCAGGACACGGACGGAAGGGACGCAGGAGCCAATCCATGTTCGTTAGATTTGGAAAGTATAGAACATGAGGAAAGAGGATTGAAGAGTGAAAGTCATTTTTTCTCATTGTGACCGAATTAAGGACAAAGAGATGATAAGAGAAGACGAGCTTCAGGGGAAACAACAACAGGTTTTTGTTCCCAACAAAGTACATATCAACAGTGTATCAACTGCTTTTGTAAAAGTCAAACGTTCCCATAACGGTGACAATAAAGGAGATAATGATACATGGATGGTATGACTGAAGCTTGCGGAGAACAACAGAAGGAAAATGGATGAATGGGAAGAGAGAAGCATTATAAAAAACATGGCGTTTCCCACTATCGTACACCCGGGGTGGGTTGGAAGTAGCCAGTAGTGACCATTGGATGACAATGTTTAAGTTTTACTTTGCCGAAAGTTTTGTTGTTGTTGCTTCATTGAACGGGAAGGAGATTAGGATGGAGGACAATTAACAAGTTGTAAAGTAAATCCACTTACAAAGTAATTTAGATAGCGGAAATCCCTTCCACTTCCGTGTGCCTCGTGTGGGTCATATCAGAGAGCTGACAATAGTTGCTGGAGTAGGTGGACTCCACGGCTTGGGTGGTCCTGGTGCGAGCGGTGGATCGTAACGGGATGGAGTTTCGATGTGCCCCGCAGCTGTTTTGACATTTGCAGCCGCAGGCAGCACAGCATCTTCCCAGCTGACGGTTCATCGACCTCCGAAAGTTCTTGGACATGAAAGAGTAGACGATTGGGTTGATACAGGAGTGGACGAGGGGCATCAAAGAGAAGACTATCCGGCAGTAGTAGATTTCCGGGTAGTAGATGGGGAAACCGAAAACTAGTGCGAGCTTCAGCGTGATGTTCAGGATAAGCTTGGGACCCCAGCAGACGAGGAACAGGATGATTATGAGGATCAGCATTTTGATCACCTGTGGGGTTAAAGTTCAAGTAGAAATTTTAAAAAAAAATTGATGATGATGATGCTGATGGACATTTTGATATTGTCATTTGTTTTTTTACCTGTCTCCTTGCCTTCTTTGCATCTTCCCCCTTGTGTGGTCTTGCTTGGGTGAAGGGGCGTCTCGGATGGGTGAGATTCGGACTGGCCGCCTTCAAAACCACATCTTTCGAGTGACAATTGTGGTATCCATTATTAAGCAAACTTTTGTTTACTCCTCCTCCTCCGCCCAGCGTTGCCCCAGTACCGCCACCCAAATCACCACCTGCCAGACTCCTATTAGGGCTCCTACTCCTTTGGGAGCAACGGAGGGAGGAGGAGGAGACCGGCGATGTGTTAAGGTTCAGCTGGTTATGATGCTGGTGAAGCTGAATCCCACCTCCTCCACCGGGCGGCTTCCCCCTCCCTCCCAGAAGGTTGTCAGAAGAGGACGAGTTTTTGGAACTGTGAAGGGCGGTACTGTTCGGCTCAGTCGGGTTGAGGCTCATTGTGTTCCGAATGCTAAAAATAAATTATGACATGATATGATCCTCACGATGAAGCCGTTACAAACTTGTCAACACTCATTTTTAGACCGAAGAAAGTCTGTGCAAAATACTAATTTTTTTTTGCTGAAGCCTTGTCTGGTCACACTAAAACAGTATTATTATTTTTATGTCTTTATCATATTTCCATCACCATCCCATGCTAACATGTTTCATGATCTAATAGCTTAACATTTAATCCCTTTTATGAAGCCATACGTCATAAACAACCCTAAAACAATGAATCGGTACACGAGTCACGTCAAAGGTTAAGACGTGGAGCAGTGGCTTTGCTCTCAATTATTTATCTGACGACTTTCACCAACATTCCCAATACATTATATACATAGTTTATATCCACAGCGTGTATCCCCTATAATGATAGTGTTTAATATAATGTGAAAATCCCATTTCCCTTCTCATCATCATCATCAATATCCGGATGGTCGTCATCATCCCAGCAAGAAACAAGAACGCTGAGGATGATCTCCTAGCCAGATTGAAAAATTAGGATTGACATAAGCCATGATATACCAAGTCCAACGACTAAGCTGGTGGGAGTGACTCGAATCGTTATGAGAAAAAAATGCGTTTTTTCTTCCATTTTCTTTTTGGGAGGTAAACACGCGAGTAGCTGGATGGAATGAATAAACAGAAAAAGGATTTTGTGCGACGCAATGATCATGATATGGTCATATATCATGTAATGTGCCACTAGCTGCTAAAACATATTGTGAAAGCTCCCATTAAACATCAGCCAATAAACTGGAGGTTTTAAACGGAAAACGGTTTGTAATGCTTAGCGAGAAAAAAAAACCTTCTCTTTCGTGTGGGTGTAAACGGGGTGGCCGGAGAGATATAAGTATGCAAGTTGAAATATTATCGACCACATTTCAGCATAATAAGTTATGGAGCAGCTAAAAACGAGTGCATAGTGAGAAATGGACTGGGATGCCATTCAGTTCCAGTTCCATAAATAAACCTGACAAATTTAGGAACCTGTCT